>PVKA01023159.1:0-36054 GCA_004027165.1 Ctenomys sociabilis | reverse complement strand
TTCTTGTATACAGCATATTTTTGGATTTAGGTTCCTTGTCCACTGTGCCAGTCTATTTCTCTTAACTGGAGAATTGAGTCCATTTACATTGATGGTTATAGTTGAAATGTGCTGACTTATGTTTGTCATGATATTTACCTGCTGTTATTTACTCCTTTGTATGCTGTGTTTAATTGTCTGTCCTGTTTAGTGGGTTCCTTCTGTTCTCATTCATGGAGTTCTGGTCATTGTGGTCTCTCTCTAGAACCTCTTTCAGCAGCCTGTGTAGGGATGGCTTTGTCATCATGAAATTCTTTAGTTGTTCTTTGTCGTGGAAGTATTTCACTTCTCCATCAAACTTGAAAGAGAGTTTTGCAGGGTATAATAGTCTGGGCTCGAATTTGTTTTCATGTAGGACTTGAAGAACTCTGCTCATGCTCTCCTTGCCTTCATGGTTTAAATAGAGAAGTCGGTTGTAATTCTGATGAGTTTTTCTTTGAATGTGATCTGCTTCTCTGTAGCAGCTTTCAATATATTATTCTTGTGTTGAATTTCTGGGATCTTGACTATTATATGTCTTAGTGTGTTTTTACATGGGTTGAAGTTATTTTGGTGTTCTGTATGCTTCGGTTACCTGAATGTTGGTTTGTTTCTTCATATTTGGGAAGTTTTCTGCAATTACTTCTACCCAAATTCTTTTTATGTCATTTGTATTGACTCCTTCATTCTCACTTATGCCAATTAATCTCACATTGTTCATCTTGCGTCATTTTGCAAGGATTATTTTTTCCTGCATTCTCATTGTTTTTAAGAGACCCTTTTTCACCTTTTCACTAGCTGCACCAGCATCCTCAAGATCTGAAAGTATGTCTTCGCTTTTACTCAAATGGTTTTGTAGACTTGTGATTGATATTTTTAGTTCTTCTACATCTCCTTGACTGTGTTTCATGCATTCTATTTCTTTTCTGTATAGCTCGTTCAAGGATTCTGTCATATTTCTTATCTCCTCTATTTTTTTTATCCGTGTCTTCTTCAGAGGTAGCTATTAGTTCTTTTTTCTGCAGAGTTTGTTCCAAATTAGGTTTCCTTTGTATATTTCCGGATTCATTTCAGAGTTATTTTTTGATTTCAGAAATTATTTCTGCTTTGAGTTCCTCTTTACCTTTCTTCTGTTGTTCCTTTGACTCCGATGTTGTTAATTCATACATTTCAGCTGGAATAGTGCTCTCTGCACTTGTTCTGAGTGAACATTGAGTTCCCCCCAGATGTTTCTAGACTTGATTCTTTATTTCAGGTGCTATGTATTTAAATATTTCTTTTTTTATTTTAGTTATTAATTCTTGTCTGAGTTTCTCTATACCTTTCTGCTGTTGTTCCTTTGCTTACATCTCTATTAATTCTTTCATTTCAGCTGAGCTGGTGTCCTCTGCACTTATTGGTGGACTTGAGACTTGAGATTGCAGTTTTGTCCTTGTCTTTGTCATTTTCTATAGTACTGACCTCTGACTTTTAGCATAGTGCTTTGGTGCAGCTACAGCCTTAGTGCATAATGAGATTCAGGTGCCAGTCTATTAAGTTTGCAATTATACAGCTATGCCTGGCCTGGATCTAGCTGTTATTTTCAGTTCCTTTTTGCGGCAGGTCCTGTGATTTCCCTGTTGTGTCCCTGGTTAGAGGAGCCCTGGAGTGCACAGAAGCTCTCCCTCACACTCACCAGGCCAGGCAGGGGTGGATTGAGAGCCAGGAGAATCACCAAAGTTCTCGCTCCAGTGGTGGGCTTGGGGGCACTGCCTACTGGGAGTTACCATGTAGGTCTCTCTGGAGTGTCTCAGGTAGGTCCCTGGCTAGGATGTCTTGGGGACTGAGGCTCTGGATGGTGCAGATCGCACAGGGAGAAGCCAAAGTTCTCCCTCAGACTCACCACACACTCACCAAATTTCGATGCCCAGGGAGTTGGGGAAATTCCCACTCGCTCAGTGGACTTTGGCACAGGGGATCCAGGGAGTTGCTGGAGAGTAGACCTTGAGGTGTCAGGCTGGTTGCTTGCTTGAAGGCCTTGGGAGTGGGTACCCAGGTAGTGCGTGTGGGGAGAAGCCAAAGGCTTTCCCTCTGACTCACCACACACTCACTGATCTGGGAGGCTGGGCGAGTCTGCAAATTCCCACTCACTGGGAGGGCTTGGGGGCGGGATCTGGGAGGCCACCAGAGTGGGCCCCGTTGTCTCAGGCCAGTCACTCTGGCTGGGCGGACGTGGGATAGGATCGGAAGATGGCGAAGTCGGCTAAAGTTAGCTTTTGATAAGAACAACAAATTAAAATGTACCAAGTCTTTCTCAGAGAAAAGGAAAATGGTAGGAAACTCATATTTATGTAAAGAACAAAAAGCAAAATCTAAAACAGGAATGATTGAAATTTAAAACATGTCTGTTTTTCTTATTTGAATTGAAATAATGGACCACAGTGTGTTCATAATAACACTTGCAAAACTATGTACTTAAGTACCTATATATCAATATCTTTATGATTGCCAAATATAACGACATTAAAAGGAATGAACTTGAGTAATTAGAAATATTTTTATATAATCAATTATGTGCACTATCTGTCGAATGACACACTTATTGAAATTATACTGGATTAATACTAAATATAAATCTTGAGCTCTAGCTCAACAACTTAAAATATGTATATAAAAATAACAAATGAAAGATATTGAGCTCAGGATTTATATTTATTTTTAATCTGGTATAATTTTAATAAGTCTTTGTCATTTGACAGACACAGTACATTTTATGGTTTATTTTTATGATTTACATTGCTGTATGCTTTATTTATAAGAATTATTTAGTGGACTTACGAACGAATCCCAATTATGAAGATTCTTCCAAAATAGAACTTGTTCATAAGTGGGGAATATCATATATTAGAAAAAACATTTTGAAATAAATGACATGAACATCCATTTTAAGCAGAGAAAAAAGAAGAGGTAAATGGTTTCAAATTAAGTAAAAGGTATAACGTAGCAAATATAAGAAGAAAAATAATGACAATTTCTAGTATCTAAAGCTAGGCAAAGTGCTTACTGATAATACCAAGCCACAATACCAAGAAAAGAAAAAAATTACAATTTGGACCCCATGACTTAAAATTTTTCTTCTCTGTAAAGCTAAAATAAAAAAAGCATTCTCTTTTTTTGTGGTACCAAGTATTGAACTCAGGACCTTGTGCTTGCCAGGCAAGTGTAATCTATTGAGCTATATCCCCAGCCCGTTAAGAAAATGGAAAGATTAAGAGCTTGCAAATTATGTATCAAAGAACTAGTATCTAGACTGCTTCAAGAGGTCTCATACCCCAATAGTGAAAAATTTAAAAAATCTAATTAGGTAATGAATGAAATGCACAAGTAGATATTTTATTGATAATAATACTGTAGGGCAAGGGGGTAAGGGGTCTGGGGAGATAGCTCAGTAGAATAAGAGCTTGCCTGGCAAGCGCAAGGCCCTGAGTTTGATCCCTGGTACTGCAATAAATAAATAAATAAAAATAATAAATAGAAAAGAATTTACACTGATAAAGTATGTAGTAAAGTGGACAAAAGTCATCTTACAGAGAAACTTTAGAATCTGAATGGTATCACTATATATTTACCAGAATGGCTAAAATTAAAATTTGTGGTAACACCAAATACACCCAAGGATGTGAAGAAATAAGTAACTAACATATTGTTGGCTGGTGTAAGAAATGATGCAACTACCCTTGAAAATTTTACAACCTAAATATGCAAATAATACATAACCCAGAAATTACTCTTATTTATCTCAGAGAAATGAGAACTTATAGTCACATAATACCTGGCTTATTACATATTTATGAATCAGGTCCTCAAACTGACGAGTTTTTTCTTGTTGACTTAATTCACCATAACAAAAAAATGGTAAATATATATAACTTGGATAAGAACCTGACGATAGGGCCAGATAACTCAGCAGATTAAAGTTTCTGCTTAGGCAGAACACAGGGACCAGGATTTGATCCCTGCTTGCCATTCTGGCTCCATCCCTAGAGCATATTAAAATGGCCATTGAGACTGGGTGCTGTCGAACATACCTGTACTCCTAGATCTTGGGAGAGTTAAACCAGGAAGACCAGTACAAGTACAATCTGAGTAGTGTCCACCTTACTATATAGTTTGTCAGTGTACATTCTTTTCTATTTATTATTTATTTATTTGTAGACCCTGTATGAAATATATTGCAAAAACCAAAAATCTAAACTAAACTAAACTAAAAGAACTAGTTAATAAAAATCAAGAAAATGTTAATACTCATAATATCCTGTGTAATTTGCCAAAGAATTATACTAAATAAGAAAGCAAGTCAATTCCAAAAAATTATGTGCTACATTATTTTACTTGTGTAATATTCTAAAATAATAAAATTTTAGAAATGGAGACAATATGGGAAATCATTATCATCATGGAACAACCCAGGATCCTTATTTTAGTGATGGATTTCCGAATCGATGAGAGTGGTTAAAATGCATGGAACTAAATATACACACACAAGCATGTATGGACAAATAGAGGCAAGCTCAAATCAAAATGGGGAAAAATGTAAAAGTAATAGTCATGTCATAATACAGTCTTACAGAATTTCAGCACCGGTGGGAATGTCCTTGTTTTGTCTTTGTCATTTATCACATCTGCATGTGACTCAAGAAACAGATAAAAAGGGCCTTGGGGTGATGTCAAAAGAATATCACAACCAACTTAAGGAGTTTCTTATTGCCAAAGATGATTGGCAACAAGAATCGTAAGTTTAAAAACTAATTCTGAAACATCTAAGGATTCAAAGAAAAAGAAAAAAACAAAGCAAAGGGCATTTATGTAGGTCAGGAGAAAAAACATTATTATTCAGAATGACTAACAAAGAAAATGAATCCAACACTGAATCTTTGTTTTAAGCAGAATTGTACTTCAAGGAAAAAAAAATCAATAACATTTTTTCATGTATAAAATCACAGCTAAGCGCCCACCAGGTAGTGCAGCAGATTAAATCACCTGCTAAGGCAGGCTTGGGGACTGGGGTTGGATCCCCAGCATGCCAACCTGACCCTGCCCAGGGGCACACTGAGAAGGCAACTGAGACTGAGCCTGGTGGCATGCAACTGTAATCCCAGCATTTGGGAGTCTGAAAATAAGAGAATCACTATGAGTCTGATCTGTACAGTGAGACCTTGTAGACTGTGTAGTAAATAAAAAGAGTTTAAAGAAAATCACAGCTAATGAAGATAGAAGATTAAAGATCTAAACATTACAACAGAAACACTAAATCTCCTGGAAGAAAAAGTAGAAGGAACTCTTGAAGACATAGGAGTAAGCAAAGAGTTCATGGACAAAAATCAAATCGCATAGGTGATACTTGAAAGAATTCACAACTGGGACCTCCTCTTATTGAGAAATTTTTGCACATCAAAAGAAATTATCAACAAAGTGAAAGGGCAACCCACAAATAGAGAAAAAATCTTAACTAATAAGCACTGGAACAAAGGTCTACTCTATAGAATTTATAAAGAACTAAAAATCATTAGGGCCCCAAAATTTAAAGATCCAATCCAGAAATGAGCATCCAAAATGAACACACTCTTCACAGAGGATGAAATTAAACAAGTGAATAAATATATGAAAAAATGTTTTCCATCACTGGTCATCTGTGAAGGGGTCGGGAAGATGGCTCAGTTGAGTAAGTGCTTCCCTGGCAAGCACAATGGCATGAGTTCAATCCCTGGTTCTGGCAAAAACAAAACAAAAAAACAAGAACAAAAAAACTAGCCATTTGTGAAATGCAAATTAAAACAACACTGAGATACCATCTTACCCCAGAAAGAATGCCTATGAGAAAGAAATCAACCAACAAGAAATGTTGGAGAGGCTCTGGGGAAAAAGGTAACACTCTCCACTGATGGTGGGAAGGTAGACTGGTGCAACCATTATGGAAATCAGTGTGGAGACTCCTTAAAAATCTATGACTGGAATAAACATGGGTATACATATATCTCTATGATACAATGTTTTCAGATCCTTTGGGAAAATTCCCAGGAGGGGGTTAGCCGGCTTGAATGGGATTTCTATTCCTACTGTTTGAGAAGTCTCCTCACTGACCTCCACAATGGTTGTACCAGTCTACATTCCCACCAGCAGTGGAGAAGTGTTCCCTTTTCTCCACTACCTCTCCAACATCTGTTGTTGGTTAATTTCCTTATGATAGCCATTCTTTCTGGAGTGAGATGGTAACTCAGTCTTGTTTTTATTTGCATTTCACGAATGGCTAGCGATGTGGAGCATTTTTTCATATATTTATTTGCTTCTTTAATTTCGTCCTCTGAGAAGTGTGTATTCATCTCAGATGCACATTTCTGAATTGGGTCTTTAAATTTGAGGGCCCTGTTATGGGGTATAGAAAGAAAAAATCATGATGTGTGTGTATAGACAGTACAGTTGGGATAGATAATGTTGTGCTTCTACATAATTCTATGAGAGGCAAGATTTGCACTAATGGTGGTTGGACAGGATATTATGTCAGCTTCTAATACTATGGTCATTCACTAGGAAAATAATTATTGAATTTTTGATATAATTCAGGTATAAAAAAATAAGATAAGTAAACAGCTACACTCTTAATTTACTGATAAGAGACATCTGCTATAATAATGTCTGTAAGTATAATATCATATATGCACCTTGTACAATACCAAAACAGTATGGAAGCAGTTTGCAATGTATTAATTTATCGAATCTGTCTTGTTAAAGTGTCTTAAAACTGTCTGATTCATATTTGTACTTCAATAAAATATAAAAAAAATAAATAAAAAAAATAAAAAAATAAAAAATAAATAAATAAATAAATAAATAAATAAACTATGACTGGAAATCCCATTCAATCCAGGTATCCCTCTACTGGGAATTTTCCTGGAGGAACTGAAAACACCATATCATAGTGATATATGTGCACTTATTTTATAGCAGCACAATTTGTGATAGCAAAATCTTGAAACTAACCAAAATGCCCATCACCTGATGAATGGATGAAAAAGATGTGGTATTTTTTACAATATAGCATTACTTAGCTGTAAAGAATGATAAACTTGAAGCATTTATATATAGGTGGATGCCACTTGAAGATATACTCATAAATGAAATAAACCAGACCCACCTCTGTAAATATTGTATAACTCTCTGGTGTAAGAACTCAAAAGAAGAAATAAAAATAGAAGAGTATAACACAATTAAAAGAAAAGGAAGAAATTAAGTATTAAACAACCAAGAGAGGGCAAAGAGAAATACTAGGAAATGTGACAGGGGCAAAGCTATACACTTATATACACAAGATGCATAATGCAATAATACTGAGAATGCCCAGCAGGTTTTTAAAATTAGCAGTTAATTGGTGGGGTTCTCACCCTAACTAACTATATGTGCTAATACCTGTGAACTAAGCAACTGTATTGAAGATAGCAGTGTGTAACAGTAGGTTCATGCTTGGAATGTCTGTCATTCTGGTCTTCTAAATATGTACTGCTTGTTATATCATATCAGTTACTATACTGTCTCTCAAGTAAATGTTTGTTTTTTAAAAAAGGTAATAAATGAAAACAAGAGACAAGAAAGAAGTCGTAGGACTGCCCTGCTACAATGCTGTATAGGGTTAGATTTCTAAATTTCTGTATAAAAATATGCAATTGTGTATTCCTATTTTTTAAAACATGTTTCTCTTTTATTTTTCTTCACATTCTGTAGGGATTTAAAGTTTAGCATATCAATATCTTATAGAAAATACCTGGTCTATGTTATATCTAAGATGTTTGATATTCAGACAGATAGTGAGGTTAAGCTCAACTGACTATGTGACAGGGTGATAATATCATTAAGCTTCTGTTGGAGGGTTAATAACTTAAGTTTGCAGCCCAAAAATTAGACAAAAAGAAGGACTACAAGGACAGCCAACATTTTGGCCCTAGCCTTTCAATGTCAGTGAGGACTCAGGACATAGGGAACCTGTACTGTAACATCCTATAATTCAGTAATGTCCCAAATTTTCTGATTAAGGAGATTAGGGGGACACAACAGAAAGTGATCAGTGATGTAGAGTGTGCCTAAGGAGAGTCACAAGGAGAGAAAACATTCTTTCAAGCTTTCACAGAGAACAAATTATTCAAGTAATGGTCGTGACTCATCCACATGACTGGTGCTGACAAAAGATCTACAAAGTGTGTAACAGGGTTGCAGGATAAATCCTGAGGAGATTTGGCTGAACTTGTCAAATACAAAAGTTACATTTCTTGTTATCTAGGTCTTGCTTTATCCAGCAGAAAAGTGTGAAAACGGGGTATAAAAAGTAAAGCCATATTAATATGCGGAGCAGTTAAAGGTTCAAGTCAACAACTTCAGACATTGCCAGTCCTAATAACCCACTACTTATGTGGACTGTTGGACTATATTGGATTAATTTTTGCTGAATTCACAAACCTACAATATTTAAATGGCATTAGAATACCCATTTATGGCAAAACTAAACAAAAAAAAGAGGATGCAAATAAAGGACCATTTTGTATCTGTATATACAAAATAGGATAGATATACAGCTACTTTCTCTTAATTCAATGAGAAGAAAGATTTATACTAATAGTTTTTAGACAGGATATCATGTCTACATTTTGTACTATGAATAATTACTAGGAATACAATACGCAATGTATTAATTATTGAAACTGTCCTACTAATCAGTTTTCAAAATCTCTTATTTCTGTTTGTTTCTCAATAAAATTAATTAAAAAAATAAAGATAGAAAAGATAGTATAATTAAGTAAATTATTATGTCATATTTATGAAATAAAGTATCTAAGCAAAGATAGCTAATGACTGCTGAAACCATCAGGAAACTTAAGTGCACATGCTAAATATCTTAATCCAATTAGCAGTATTCAAAAAAATCATTAGTTAATATTCAAATAATGAAAATAGAGACAACCTGAGAATATGAAAACTAAACTATTTTGCTGTTATAATAAACCCATATCTAATGGACATTATAGATCTACCTAATACCTGCTGGGAACATGGAAGACGGATATTAAATCACTATGAGGATTAACTTCTCTCAGTTTCCATATTACTAAGACCCACTGACCTCCAGACTTCAGATTTGTGCATTTGATATCTCTGGGCTAGACTACAGGAGTGGGATGGATAGTTTAGGAATGAAATTATGAGCACAGCAGAGGGAACGGTCTAGTTTGGACTCACAGTGATCCACATGTTTACAGTCTCCCACGCGCTGGGATTACACATGCGCGCCTCCACACCCAGTGTCAATTGCCATCTCAGTGTGCTCCAGGAGTGGAGTGGCACCGTGGGCCCAGGAATCGAATCCCTGACCCCTGCACCTGCTTTCAGGGGCTTAAATCTGCTGACTTATTTGGCCAAACCAAAAGCTCTATTTAACATGTAAGCCAACAGATTGAAACAGAACCAAGAGAAAAAGACGCAGCATGATATGCATAGCTCTACCTGTATGTGAATCAGAATGCCATTGAATTACTCGTAAAATTTGTCAGTCTCTCCTGCTTCCTCCTATCTTGTTTTTTACTTTTTTAGTTGAGTTTCTGTCACCTGCATTGTGATCAGAGATGTTAGAGGCCACAGTCAAAGCTCAAATATATGTTTTCACAGCAGATGTTTATGAGAGAACCCAGCTAACTGTACAATAATATGTCTTAGTTTGAGGAACACGTTTGGGCAAACTTATGAAGAACTCTTTCAAAAATGGATAGGACTTAGTTTACATAGTTTAATTTTTGAGAAAGGCCATCACTAAGTTGCTAAATTTTCCATTGTGGGCTCAAATTTGTGATTGTTTCAGCCTCCTATAGTTCTAGTTACAGGCATGTATGTCAACACTTGGTTCTATGTATGTGTGTGTATGTGTAATTTTCAAGACAGTTTTAATTTCATCAATATAAGATACTCTTATGTCCCTATATTTTGTTCTTTTTCACTTAAAATTACCTCATGGTGACATCTATCATTGCATCATTAATGCACAATACACCTTTTCCATAAAAAGTATGGTTAAGAGTCTATAGTATGCATCTAATATAAGCTTAATCTATCATATTTTTGCTTTTATCTAATTTTTATTTAGTATGATATAAATGGTGCAAACAAGGACAACTTTTGTAATGTTCCATACTAGTACTTTATTTCCATGAGATAGACCCAGGGATCAGATGCTGGGTATAAGCTATGTTTATTTTTATTTCAGGCTTCTATTGCCTGATTGCTTTCCATAGTTCATAACAGTACATACAGCCAGCAACAATGTATGAACACACTATTGTCTTCTCATACTGGCCAGCCATAGTTGCTATTATTTTTCTAATTCAATTCAAGAACTGTAATTTCATTATGAAATTAAAAAATTTCCTTTTCAATATTGGTAACAGCACATTTTCACAAATACATTGATTATTTTGATTAAGTCATCATAAATCATTTCTGAATACTTGGTTATCTCTCAGGAAATTTTTGAATATTTCAAATTTGTGAAGCACTTATAATTTTCCTCAGATTATAACATTCAAAATTTATTTTGTGAAGTGTTTTACTTTATGCTGAAATTAACCATAAGAAAGTGTATTATGGCACTTCTGTTTTATATTTTCAGGGCTTTTGCTCTTGTTTAAGAAGTGTTTCACCCCAAATTACATATAAGTTCTAAATTTTGATAGATGTTTCATTATTTATATGAAAACTTCCTATAAAGCTACAATTTCTTTTTGTTTCTTGGTGTGACAACAATTCTAAGATATATGTTGTTTCATGGAAAGCAACTTATACAGACCCTGGTAAAAGCAGCTGTTTCTTTTTTAAATTGAAGTGACTTGCATATGTTAAACTGTAATACATAGGGAGCTGTATTTCTAGACTATCTTATTATTTTGTGGTGTCAAGGCCCTTGTACCTGGTAGGTAAGCTCAAGCTACCCTTGAGCTGTACTGACAGCCACTTGCAATTCTTGATTAATGTAGTACCGTACGTGTACTAATTTAAGGCTATCCTTCCTCTCAAGATAATTGATTTGGCTATCATCAGGTAATTATATTTTCCTTCATTGTAAGATGTTTCTAAAGTTAAAAACAAATTCTCAATTGGAGTAATAATATGTTTATATTAATTTTGGGACCTGTAAGTATTTTGTGATATCCTTTTATCTAAGAAGAAGAAATACACTGCCATTTGTGGAGAGCTCCTTGCATGTCAGGCGGGATCCCATGATTTTCTCTCTTGGCGTTACATATTCTTCCTGTTAAGTTTTTGCGAGACATACTATAACTTTCACTGCACTCATGAGTCTCATTGTTTCATTTGCAACGTTTGGACTGTTATTATCTTAGATTAATTTTTCCATGAACAGTATTACTTCTGTTCATTCTAATACTGTACTCTATTGGATTTTCAGGAAAAACTGGAAATGTATTTCCTGATTTTTAATATTTTCATTAGTCACATTTTTATTGCTACTGAAGGGCTAACCAGGTTATTTTAACTAATGATAAATAAGCAAGTGTTCTGCCAAAGACGGATCCTGAGCTGAGGGGAAGTGTCACTATGATGACTCTTTCTGTGATCTTGTTTAGCCTCAGGCCCTAAGTTCTAGCTTCTACAATCTTTTCTCTAGTAATTGCTGAGTTTATTCTGTGTTTTGTCAGAAAACTATAGCAACATCTAGCAGTATCTTCACAAATACATACTTTTAAAAAATTAATCTTCATTACCTAAAATTTTTGTTTGATGTGGTTAAATTAGTTACTCAGGCAACGAAATATGATTATGCTACTTTCTTTCCCATAGTACTTTTGCCGTAAATACAGCCTATAATTCTGGACTTCACCCTAATAGTGTCTTTTCTTATGTCTACTGGATAATATGGAACTTTCAAAATCCTACCAAATACTATAATCTCTGCTATGTTGTAAATTTGCTCTTATTTTCAATGACAGTATGCAGCAGGCACTGGGAGAAACCTGAATTTCTGAAATTATATCAGATATGGCTGTTTGAAATACTGCTATTCAACTTCTTCCGTTCTCTGGAGTCTAACTTTCCCTGACCTCACCCTGTCTGTTTCCTTTTGCCTACCAGGCCATTACTAAATTACCATATATCTTGTGGTTTCTCACTGTAGGGTGTGTATAGAGTTGAATTCATAGGAAAAATATAAAATATAATGATCAAAGCCAAAATCAAATGATTAATAATCTTGTTAATTGCTTACCATATGCAAGATACTTTTAATCAATAGTTTACATGTATTAGAATTAACATAATTCTCACAATAATCACATGTACTGACAGTTTTGTCATTTAAAAATTAGTCTTTCCTCCCGTTTTTCAAAACTTATCTTTTTTAAGCTAGGTAGGAAGATTTTAAAAACAATATATTATATGAACATCTATTTTATGTGCTCCAATATGCTCATTAACATTTATTAGCAATTTTGCACTTAATGTAATTTATGAAGATTTCTAATATTTTGTGAACTTAATGTACATTCATACTTGATTTATTTTATTGTATTTTTTCTTTCTTTCCTTACAACAAAAGTTAAATAGCAAAAATAGTGCTTTCCACCACAGTGTGTCATTTTCTTTTTAGATTTCCTTGCACTAAGATTACTTTAAAACCTAATTTGAAATGAATGTTTCAAAATGTCCAAAACTTTGTGCTCAATTTCATTATAAAAACTTTTATAATATTCCATCTATCATAGATATATTAAGATTTCTATAAGTGGTGCTTGGCTGTAGGCTATTCTTTGTGTATTGTACTGAAAAGTCAGCAATTCTGTTTAATAATCAATCTTCTATCTTTCATGCCAATGAAATTTTCTTCTTCTGTGTAATAATACAACCACATCTAATGACCTTTACTCTTCCTTTATGAAAACCCCAATAGTCAGTTGTTCATTTCCTTGTATAAAACCTTTTTCTTTCTCTTGACTTGACTAAAATTCTTGCGCATTGTGAGTCCCTTTGATTTATTTCTTTTTAAAATGAGCACTGATGACAAGAGGTAGTTTATCTACTCAGGGAAGATAAGTGATTCTTATACAGATATTCACACATAAGTTCCATTTTCAGTCACTCTATGCCATCTCATATTCTTAGATTTCCCAACTCTTTAGGCAGATTTCTCCAGCATAAATCATCTGGTAGTTTGTTTGGTTTTTCTTCCAGAGATAATGCAATTTTTTCTCCCTTTTTTTGACAATTACAACCAACTAATCTAGGTGTTTTCATGTTGTTGTATGGATTTGTTGTAGGCAGCGGAGTTAGATAGAAATATTTTAGGCAGCTAGGCAGGGCCAGGCCCTTGAAAGAGATTAATACAGGAGACAAGATATCTTGCAACTGTGGGAGGGACGGGTGCTCTCGCTGTGGGCCAGACCTAAAGACCAAAGATCAAACAAATGTTGACCTCCCTAAAGATTGGCATCCGAGATTGATCATCAACCTGAGGGAGACCAAGAATCATTAAGCCAACTACTGCTGGATGGCTACCTGATAAATTCCTGTTCTATATTCATGCCTGCTTGCTATGTGACTCCCTTCCCTATTTGTTCCTGAACTTAATTAATTTTACCTGAGCAATGGTGCTTGTAATCCCATTAGTTGACCATAGTTTTGTCCCACCTCTTGTCCACCTAAGCGAGTTCCCATGTCTTCACCACCTTAGACCCGCCTCACCACATGGTTTTACTCTGTAAACGTCCCTGGAAGAGACAGCTTCCTGGGGAACTACCAGCTCAGCCCCCTTCCTGTCTCTCTGTTGATGGGAGCTTTCTTTCCCTCAATAAATCTATTCTCATAACCTCCATTTGTTCCTAAAATTCATTCTTCAGTTTTAGAGAACACGAGCTCGTACAGGTCAGGTCCAGAGATCATATTTCCCTACGTCATTTGGAGGTCACTGACCTGAGATCAGATTTTCTTTCTGTATCAGATTCACAAATCTCTTTCATATTGTTGAAGATGAAGTCAAGGTTCTTGTTTCATATTGTCCTTTAAATTTTAGAGTAATGTTATCATCATTGTTGTTAAAATTATTAGAAATGTAGCATTCTCTTTTGATAGATTTTATTTCATTTCTTCCCTTTCTTTAGGGCTCTGCCCATTTAACTTCTTTTTCAAGATAAAAACTCACGTCCTTCCACACTTCTGTGTACTGTAGCAGCAATCTGCGTGGCGGGGGGGGGGGGATATTGTCTAAATACTCTCTGGACAGCGATGGTCGGACAATAGGAAACAAAACCATGCTGTTTTCTTTTATGACCATTAGCTAGGTTTCCCAGTGATAATTTTAAAAGAATAAGGGCATTTTCTGATCCTAAGCTTCATCTTCACATGGACCAGTGGAAATAGTAAGGTTCAAGTTTGCTGACATTGGGTAGGATTTCAGTCTCAGATTCACACTCCAGAAGGACAGTGTAGGAGTCAGTTAGCCATGCCATCTCCAGATCTTTATATGTCTTGGCAGAAAGCTACCTGACAAAATCCATTTCTTCCTGGAATTTTAAGTGTTTGGTCATTTTTTAACTCATGTATTTCATTTTTTTACACTGCAATTTTGTAGAATGTCATAATTAACCCTCAAAAAGATTGCCTGCCACATATTCTCTGAGAAAATTCCATTTTTTCCCATTTCTTTCTTGACAATCTTTTATGGCTCTTATTTTTTATATACAAACTGTTTTTCTTGCTGATCAGAAATGTTTTTCTGCTTTTGCTTCCTTTCTGTAACATATTTTCCTGTGCTAAGAATGCTTCATCCTAGTCAATAAATCAGTGCGTAGCAATATCCTCTAAATATTTTCCTTCACCTTTTACCCTATTAGGAAACAATCCTCATTCTATAGCATTCAGAAGAGGACAAGCCCTTAAGTAATGTTGTGGTTTGTGTCTAGGTGTCTCCCCACATCCTCAGGAAGTCTTGGGGTGGATGCTGGAGTTTGAGTTGATTACTTTGGGTGTGGATGCAGAACCTGCCCTGGGCCAGGCAATTTGCATTACAATGTAAGGAGGAAAGAGAAGTTAACTGCTTGACCTGCTGCTTGCCGCATCCCCCTTTCTCTTGCTCTTTTCCACTGCCATGAAAAGTTACTTTCTGCTATGCTCCACTCTGCCTTGGAGCCAGCTGAATGGACTGAAACCTCCAGTAACTGTGAGCTAAGTAAACTTTTCCTTCTTTCATTTTGAGTGTCAGGTACTTGTCCTAGCAACAAAGAGTAACTGAGACTAGTTGGAAGATAAAGAGTCGCCCAAAACAGTCTTGCTAGTCTTGCCAAGGAACAGCTGTCCCTACCTACTTTCTGCCCTTAGATTTTTCATGAGTGCTTGTATGTGGGCCAATCTTGCTTTTTTCAATAATTATGCTAACATGTTAACTTTGAAGATCTGTATGAGTGAAGTGAACAATTCTTTCTTATGAATCTAACCTGCTAGTTAGCTGTACCTATTCACCAAACTTTCTGCTTGGTCATTTTTACTTCCATAAATAAGGCCCTTGAAGCTATCAAACGTCTCTTCTTGGCATCATCCCATTTGAAACTGAAATGATTTTAATTATGTGGTTATTTTTACTATTGAAAGCGGAATCTGAAAAAACAAACAAACAAACAAACAAAAAAAAAGAATGAATAATGCCTGTCATTGTTTCACTGTGGTCTGCCATTAAAAACTAGGAAGTAACTCACAAGGATGCTTGGATTTCACTTTTGACTCTTATCTGAGCTGAATCTTCACAGAGAGCTACCGACAGGCCTCTTCTCAACAGTTTCCATCTGTGGCTAGAGGGCTCACAAGCAGCAGAACCAATGTTATTTTTTGAATATCATATATGGGCCGGGGAGATGGCTCAGTGGAGTAAGCGCTTCCCCGGCAAGATCAAGGACCTAAGTTCAATCCCCGGTTCTGAAAAAAAAAATTAAATATCATATATTTTTTTCTTTTATTCATTTTAATGTAAAAATGATAAAATAACAATGAAACAGTTTCAAAACAGGTTAGTAGGGCAGTTAAAATAATTAATACATTACATGTTGTTGTCTTCATAGTAGTTATTCAGGAGACAAGACGCAGATATGATGTCTTGTCTAAACAATATTAGTATAAACCTTTCTTCTCAATAAACTAAGAGAAAGTAGCTGTATACCTATCATAACTATTTTTTTTTTTTTTTTGTATTTTAGGGAAGGCATACAGGGTGTTCAGGGTCTCACTACTAGATTGGACTCATAGTGATCCATCTGTTTACAGACTCCCAAGAGCTAGGATTACAGGCTCATGCCACCAGACCCAGTCTCAATTGCTGTTTCATCATGCTACAGAGGCCGGGCAGGCACAGCAGGCCTCTTTATCAAATTCCTGGCTCCTGCTCCTGCTTGCAGGCATTTTAATCTGCTGAGATTTTTGACCAACCCTATCATAACTATCTCATATGTATATATAATTTTTCCACAACAAAACAGTCCTTTATATTTTTGCAAAAGTATAGGCAAAAGTAAAAATTTTATCTTTTATGATAGTTTCATCTCTTCAACCAACTAAAAATGAATTGACAGAAAGAGAAAATTACTAGCTACATGAAGTTACTGTATATGAGTGCATAGAAGCAAATTACTCTTTGCCTCAAATGATAATCAAAGTAATATTTAGAGAATTCAGGGAATGGTAGTTATTTTTCGCACATATTCTTTAAACCAGAGAGCTCCAATAATCATGAAGAATAGTCCATCCCCATCTGCATCTTGGGTACCATTTTCAGATAGATGAAACTGTCATTTATCCTTCCCCTTCAGGGGCCAGCCCATCCAGATCCTTGGCTAAAGGAACACCGATGAACGAAAAAGAAAACAAAGAAGCTCCAGTGATGCCTTCTCTGTGCGAGTAAATCACTAAGGGCCACAGAATTACAAGGGAAAAAATATCTTTCTGAACCAATGTTGTGTTTATTTATTTAGCATGGCACTTGATTTCTTTCATTTCTCCAAGAAGAATCGCTGATACAGTCTTTCAGAAGAGGAGTTGGGCTTTATTTATAGAGCCAGGTAAGATGTTTGATGCAGTGCATTTTGAAGGGTTATTATTAACTAAGTAGTAGGAAAGTTTCTTTCCACCTACTCTTCATTCTATTTTCTTTGATGAGTGCCTCTGCTCTAATAACATTGCTCTATCTTCTTAAAAGCACTATTTTGAAAATTAGATTCAGAGAACGTACATACAGAGGAAATATGTGTAACAATTTGAACAAAGATTTCTTCTTGATTTTCTGCTATCATAGAGTAGGAAATGTAAGTCTTAGGGTAAGAAATATAATTCTTGACCAAGTCTTTTTCCTCCTAATTCGTGGCTTGACATAAAATCATGAATCTCCGTAACTTTGGGAATTATGAACAGTTTTATAAAGAGTTTGGGTTCCATGGAATGTGAATTAACTGCTGTCATCTGCCTTTGGTGGTAATATTATTGGTTATTATATATGCAGTTATTTTGAACTGAGTGACTTAGAAATGCATATTTAAACTCTGCCAAAACCTTACCAGATTGTTGAACTTTTATTTATTTATTTATTTTTTACCAGAAAGGGCATTTATAGTCCATTTGATTAATTATTTAACAAAAATTCCATCAAGTTCTCCAGTTTCTTTCAGTAAGCTTGCCATTGTATGTTATTGGTCATATTAAGCTATCTCATGCAATAAATCATATCTATTACACTTCTACATTCGTCTCCTCCCAGTAGAACCGCAAGTAACTTGATTTCCCATCTTACACATACACAATATTTTATTATATATTCAGAATCAGTTTAACTATTTGTGATATAAAAGTTCAGTAACACATTACAGCACACAAATTAATTGGCACAAATGACTTCACTTAATGCAGAGGGTAGCATTGTATCCATTTCACATGTGAACATCCTGGGATGTAAGAGAACAAAATTGCCTGGACAGAACTGTTCAGGTCACGTGGTAAGAGAAGTTTGAACCTAATATTTCTGATTCCACTTCTGGAGTTTTGTTTAAGGCATGGTATGAAAAAGTTTTGGGATTCTCAGACTATTCCCTAGCTCTGATGTTTGTTCCCTCTATAGCATCTGCCTCTCTTATCTTCTGATCATAAGGCTTACAAAATCAACCACTTAAGAAGTACAGAACTGAGGAGATCTCACTGTCCTTAAATGGGGAAAATGTAATTTCATCTCTTTGTTTTACTTGTTTCCTTGGACTTGTTTCATATTAATACATGCCTAACCCATACAACTTAGTGCTTTCTGGTTATAAAATTATAAATAATTACTAATTTCTATTTGTATAAATTTCATAATAAATTCAAATATACATTACCTTTATTCTCCTTATATTTTTAAAATTTTCCAAGTTTTAAGCTTGTGACACAACTAAACTGACTGGCTCATTTATTTGGTATCAAACAGAACATTTTTCTATTCCGTGCAAATTTATCTCCCCCTTCTCTTACTTAATATTCACTATAAGTGCTTAGTGAACAGCTAAGCATGTATTCTATTGTTTCAAGCGTCAGTACTTTACAGTGACTGCATTTTCATTGGAGTGGCCTGTGATAGATGAACATTTGGTTAATCAGTCTTGAACTACAAAGCTCAGGTTTCCAGCTACTCTATTTATGCAGATGAAATTATATGGCTAAGATAGTAATGAATAAATAATAGATTACTATCATAAATTGAATAAGTATAGTGTAGAAATAAATGCCTTCTATGTAAAATAACTTAGTAATAAACTCACATCTTGAGTTATCCATGAATTATTAGAAGAAAGAGGCCTACACTTTGCTTTAAAGATAATAAGTGGTGTGAGACAGATTTGATATGAAAAAAAAAACAGTTTTCATTAAATGGACTGTTTTAAGCTATCATTGCTTTTAATTTTATTTTCTCTGCTATCTTATTAAAATTATTGCTTTTAAAAAAAATCCTGGCTGTTTCATCTCTGCTAACAAAATGGGTGAGACCTGAGTCCCCTTTCTAAGGCCCGGTCTTGCCTCAACTTGAGAATGGAAGTAAGGGGTCATGAAGGAAAATGAGTCTCCAGCAAGAAGCCAGAGGTTTGAAAGGATCCTATCCTCTCACACAATGTCTGTTTGGGAAGTTTCCATCTACTCTGGGATGCCAAAGGCTTAGCTTCATGAAGAAAGGATTTTCTACATGAAACACAGAGGCAAACATTTTGTAAGTTAGTATGATTGACAAGTCATAGCTAGAATTTAGGACCCAGTACATATTTACTTTTTACATGCTTTTGGTTCTTTAGTTTGATTGCCCATACAGAGCTGGTCATATAACTCGATTTACTTCTGAGTTACCCTTCTCTCCTTGCTGGGACAAATAACCCACAGTCAAAATGAAGGAAGGAAAGGTTTAGTTAGCTTACAGTTATGGAAGTTTCGGTCCATACTCAGCTGGCTCCAAGGCAGCGCGGCACAGGGCAGAGGGCAGCAGTTCATGGTGGCAGAAGGTGGCAGAAGGCAGCAAAACAGCAAGAGAAAAAGGGAGGAGTAATAGCATCACTGGCAACCGAGAGCAAGTGTCTGTTAAGTTGCATTCAGGCGATCAGCCCCAGGCTGGTGTAGTACTCACACTCATAATCCCAGCAGTACTTTTAATCCCAGTGGGTCATGGGTTAATCTCAAAATGTAGCACTGCACCTCAATGACTGCATGATGCTTCAAGGGGTCACCAATACACAAATCATAAAAGTTTTCACTACCTCCTTGATTCAGTCTCGGTGGTCTTCCATCATCAGCTTCTCCAAATGGATCAGTCAGTGCAAACTAAACTAAACAGACCCACCTTGCATTTTCTTAACATCTCTTAAAGCCCAAACTGATAATTAGAATGCAAGGAAAACAATATTCTCTTTGTACAGAGTGACTAGACAGGAAGGAACTAACCCTGATAAATGTTGGCTAGGTTTAAGCATATTTTGGGACTGACTAAGGGTTTGTTGATTATCAAGGACTTGTTACTATTGGTTTTACTAATTATCAGTAATATAAGACATTTTACAGCAGGAGGAGAACACTGATATCAATATATTTGAAACCAGCATGTTTCCAACTTCAAAACGTATGCTCCTTTTGCTTAATCCAGAGTCCAGCTGTAGATCAACCAGCAAGAGCTCCATTATACATTTTGATTCAGTGAATAACTCAAAGAAAAATTTTACATATTAACCATGGAGGAATCATTCCAAACCTATAATGTAATATCTCTGCAGAAGAATTACATACCATATAATTTTTTCACTGGAGTATTCACCTGTTCTTGGCCACTATCATTGAAAACTGGGTTCCAAAAATACAGTATTATTCTACCATAAAGAGCAATAAACTTGAATCATTTGTAGGCAAACTGTCACCTTCTGAGACCATAATGTTAAGTAAAATAAATCCTATACACAGGCTTAAACATCGTATGTTTTCTCTTCTATGAGAAACCCAAAATATAAAGTGCCAAATAAAAGAGAGATAATAGGAAATAGGGAGAAAGTTATTTTCCCAAAAGAAAAAGGTCCAAAGATGCAGAGAAGCAGGAGGAATGGGAGAAGAAGGGAATAAAAATAGCAGAAATATATGTGATACACAGGTAGCAAATCTCAGCAAGGAATCTAATCATTATGTACTGTAAAATGTAGCGATTAAAAAATCTTAAAAGGAAAAATAATAGAGTGGAATTAAACTGAAACATAAAATAATTTGCAGGGGCCTGGGGAGATGGCTCAGTAGAATAAGTGCTTCCCTGGCAAGTGCAAGGGCCTGAGTTCAATCTCCAATTCCTCCAAAAAAATTACATAAATAAAAAATAAAATAATTTGCAGTTCAGGAAAACTGTAGTTATGAAAGAGATTACTTAGTGAGCAGTCATGTTGTTCAGAGGCACAGCCCCAAAGCTGGTGTCATGAAACTCAGTCACAGTTGGTCTACATACATAGGTAAATCATGATTGTTGATAAGATTCTCTATGAATTACTATATTTTTGTTCATTGAATTTCTTAGTAGATATTGCAGTCACAACAAAAGCTTTTTTACATGGTATATTACACACTTAAAAACTAAATATAACTCACTTGGAATAAATTATGATCACTGAAATGAGTTGTTAAATTTCAGAGTAATGGTTTATTACACAACGTGTGGATTTTATATATCATTACCTCTCACTCCTTCATTTCCTCAGTAGGTAAATCACCATATAAGCTGAAACAATCATTTGGAACTCATGAATTGCAAAACTAGAACTCATGTGAAGTTCTTTTAATTATTGAGGCATGGAATTAAACCTTGAGAGGTGACCCAAGTCCCCCAATGACATATATATGACAAAGTGGGTTAGCATCACCAGATTTCTGTGGCTACTATTGTCAGTTTAGTTACTTAAATTATTTGAGCCCTAGTTTCCTCATATCTGCATTTTATAGATATGCACAAAATGATTCCCATCCTAAAATGAAGTCTAAAGAAGAATGATTATATAATGTCTAGGCTTAGCTGTTTCTTCCTTATCTTCCCCCTTGTTCTTAAAATATATGGAAATGATGCACAAACATAGTCTATATCCAAAAATTAACAATGCATGTCAGAAAGATAAGTTTATGCTTATTTTTACTCATTGATTCAATAAATATTTAATATTTATAAAATTTTAACATACAATAGAAAATTTACAAGATTTATGCAAAGATAATTACCTTTTGAGGAACTGTGGTATAAATGTTGTATAGAAATTATTCACTCTAGGAACAGAAAAAATTCCATTAGAAGTGAGTGTATTGATGAGTGTGTTGACATTGAGGATCACACTGCCTATGCTGAAGCATATATCTACTCTGAAACTTCACTATTTTGGATAATTATTCAATTGTTCTTGGTCTTGAGTGTGTATACTAAAGAATATAAATAGTTCTTCTGCCCCCCTAGGGCTCTGTGGCTTTAAACATTCCATGAATAGTATATGTAAGAAGCACTGAATAAATGCTAACTATACAAGTTAGGATCAAAACATATTGTTTATGTGAAATATTACAATAAGGGATACAGTGGGCCAGTAAAATAGCTCATCCAACTAAAGAGCCTGCTAGATAAGCTTACGCGAGCACAGGCACCATGGTTCAATTCCTGGCACCACATGCCACGCTAGTCCTGCCCCTAAGGCTATCTGAGCCAGCCAGAGTCTTGGCACAGCAGTGCACATCTATAATCCCAACACTGGGGAGGCTGAACTCAGGAGGATGGCCATGAGTCCAAGCTGCATAGTGAGACCCTGTAAGAACCAAACAGATTAAAAAAGAGATAAACATTATTTTCCTTCAAGATGTTCCCTTCATATCAAGCATATACATTCCACTATCATTGCTTTATGAAGTAGTTCTGGAAGTTCTCTTTCATGAGTGTTTTGCTTGTATATAGTTGTGCCTACAAAGCCTGTGATCACAAGTAGGGTTTTGCTTGGAGGTGGCTGGAAATAGAGTGTATGATGTTGGGATTAAGGATGTGATACCAGGATTAAGGGTGCCCCATCTTGGGTGTGTTAACCTATTCTAAGAGTGTACCCTGGAATATAAGAGTATAGAAAGAATGGAATGGAATGGAATGGAATGGAATGGAATGGAATGGAATGGAATGGAATGGAATGGAATGGAATGGAATGGAATGGAATGGAATGGAATGGAATGGAATAGAATAGGAATAGAATAGAAAGAATAGAATAGAATAGAAGAATAGAATAGGAGTAGAATAGAAAGAATAGAAAGGAATAATAGAATAGAATAGAATAGAATAGAATAGAATAGAATAGAAAGAATAGAATAGGAGTAGAATAGAAATAATAGAATAGAATAGAATAGAAGAATAGAATAGAATAGAAAGAATAGAATAGAATAGAATAGAATAGAATAGAATAGAATAGAATAGAATAGAATAGAATAGAATAGAATAGAATAGAATAGAATAGAAGGTATAGAAAGTGGGCTGCTGCTGCTGTTGCTGTGTCTGCTTCTGCTGCTGCTAGCACTGTTCGCTGCCTTCCTGCCATGCCATGCACTGTTTCTCTTCTTTGATGCCTCTTTAGCATGCCACCTTGCCCTAGAACCAGCCAAACAGAGACTCAAACTTCTACAAACTGTGAGCTAAATAAATCTTCCCTCCATTAACTTGTGCTTGTTTGACATTTTTTTTTTTTTTTTTTTGTCTTTTTGAGACAGGGTCTCACTATGCAGTTCAGGCTGGCCTTAAGCTCACTTTGTAGCTCAGGCTGGTCTGGAACTCACAACAATCCTCCTGCCTCAGCCTCCCGAGTGCTGGGATTACAGGCCTGCGCCACCACGCCTGGCTCTTGTTTGACATTTTTGCATCACTAAAGAGAAAAGAAATTCAGACAATGAGTGTCTTTCTCATTTGTGATGAAGACTCTAATGCTTGGCAAGTGCCATCCAATGGACCACAGGCTCTTTTTCAGTCACTGTTTATCTCATCCATCAGCAATGGCATCGCAAGGCTTTTGTTTATTTCTCAAAGTAAAGATGACCCAAATAGGTAAACATTTTGAAACAATTCAGGAAATCCGCATATCCATGGCAGGACGAATAAAATGTTTAGGAAAGAGGACTTTCAGGACCAGAACTGCCTCAAAAAATGACAACAAATAGGACAATGTGTTCAGAAAAAAAAAAAGATGATTTTTGAGAGTTTTAATTATATGTTTTTACTATAATATTTATGTATTCACTGTATTTTTAATCATACCACATACAATACATTTATTTTTACATTATGTACACTATGATACTTATAAAGTGCTGAAGACAGATACCTTGTGAAATGTACTATGAGGCATGCAGGTAGTCCCAGGATATTGCAAAGTAGGTAGAAATTGGTACCGAGTGTGAGAAAGAAGAATGAAGAAGAGAATAACAGCTGGGCAAGGATTCGAAACAGGATGGTAATGACTAACAAACAGAAACAAGCAAATGTAAATGAACAAAGACTATGTTGTTTTGAAAAGGCAATATTCATTTTATGTTTTCTTTAATGTAAGCTGTTCTAGAATAGATCTATTCAGCACACTTTTTGACTATTTGGTTGTACATCAGATACTTATAGAAAGTAGGGGTGTAGGATGAAATCACCAGCAAGCCAAAAATAACAAATGTTTTTATAATGCTTCAGTCCAGTGGATATGGTAGTTCCTAGAAGTCATCCATTTCTCCTCTGTCTTCTGTTTGTCAGATCTATATATCTGGAATAGTTAAAGAAAAATAAAAGAGGAATTTCCTATAAATATCTAGGAGTAATTTTATAACTACATCAAATTGACCTAAAATCAGTGTAAAATATCAGACATTCACATACTGTAGCACAGTTTCATTTGTGTGTAAATTTAGAAAGACATAAACAAATGAAATACATGTGCACATATTTCAGGTGATTAAAGGCAAACTTCTCTTTTGGCAATGTTTAAGAAACACCTCCATATTTTATCTGAGAAAGATCTATATAAAGAGTTTGAAAATGAATCTTAATAAGATTTATCAACAGTGTAGCTTACAGATTTTCATTCTTCTGAATTTATTAAAGAAAAAGTTATTTTGTATGTATAAAATGAGGTATAGAGATAAACTTACTGTCTTATAGGACATTTTACACAGTGATTATTGTGTATCTGGTATTTATTAATTGGGAAAATATACTTGCTTTAAATAAGGTACATAATGAAAGATGTGCAAATGTGTACCTTAAAAAAATACTTCTCAATAATTTCATTGGATGTAATATCTTTGATAATTACAGCTGTCCAATTGTTTAGGCAAGCAGATTGAGAATACAAGTGTTTTATGCACATACGGGTATTTTTTCATTTTTCTTCTGTCTCTGTTCCATAAACTGTGGTAAAATAGTAAGTCAATTTCAAAAGTCTTTGCCCTTATTATGGCAAAAACATAATTACATATTTTCTATACAGTTATATTCCACAAAGAAACCAGGGACAGAATTTTCATGCTTTAATTTGGATGTTGTGAGTGCTATTTTCCAAGTTACTAATTAAGATATTTTCTTTAAATAAATTACAAGTAAACTATACTATGCAATGGCATGTATTAATGGTGTGTGTGTGTGTGTGTGTGTGTGTGTGTGTGTGTGTGTGTGTGTGTGTGTTTTAGGGAAGGGTCTGCAGGGTTTTCAGGGTATCACTACTAGATCAGACTCATAGTGATCCAACTGGTTACAGCCTCCCAAGTGCTGGGATTATAGGCATGTATCATTGTGCCCAGTCTCAGCGTGCTCTGGGGGGCAGGGCCAGCACAGTAGGCCCAGGGACTGAACTCCCAGCCCCTGCACCTGCTTGTAGGTGCTTTAATCTGCTGAACTATTTGGCTGGCCCTCTGCATATATTAATTTATCTTGAATGAATTAAAAAATAATCTTTTTTTGGAATTAGAGTTACCCTTTCAGAATCTTTAGGTACTATCGCTGAGACCTTGCAAAAATTATAAAATCTCTACAACCCTTATTTGCCACAAATTAAAGTGGGGTGGTACTTGATGAAATCATTATGTTTAAAACATCAGATTTGATATTAAACTTTAGCAATACCAATGCCTTCCACTCACAAAATTTATGTAAATGATGGCCATTACCCTTACATTTATCAACTCATATATGTATTTAATGGGTTTACAAGTCCATTAAGCTAAAAAGAAAAAAGTGAGTAAAGGGAAAATCAGACAAAAAAGTATTGTCAGCAGTGGGGATTCTGCTTCGTTAGTGTGCCTGTTTAGTGAATGTTGATTAAGCTTGCTTTATTTTCATCTGCAAAATAAATAAAATAAAATAAAATCCTGTGAAGGCATTGAATGAAGTGAAACTCTAAGACATCTGCAAAACCTAGAAAAGTATAACACCAGTATTTGGGATGCTAGAGCTGGGGCTATTTCAGTGGTGTGCTAATCTGTCGAGGTACATTGAGGTTTGAAATCTATCCAGTGTAGACTTTGCCTCACACTCGCATGAGGGTGGGAAGAGGCATGCCTGTGATTTCTTAACTTCATGATACCTTGGAACGTCTGTCCATAAAAGATTAAAATGCATTTGTTTACAGAGCACGTGCTAATATTTGAGACAGCCACAAACCATTTTCATTGACACTGTTTATCTCTCATGCTACACGGTTCCCGATATCAAAGTATGTAGAGAAAATAAGACACTAAAGAATAGTAGTTAGAATCTAGGTGAAATATCTGGAGGTCGAGGAAATGATAGGATTGATCAACATTTGTGATAGTTGATTTCTAATGATCAATAACAGAAAATAAATGTTCTGAATATATGCCATCATTATGGCTAAAACCTTTTACTTAAAGTTGTGGCTAAAGTAATAGAACACAAAACAAATAAAAATATAACATGTACCATTAGAAAGAAAAAATTAACATCCTAATATATTATAACTAGAAAGCCCCACAGTAGCATTGTCAATTAAAATTTTCACAGTTGTGGAAAAATTCAGCTGAGTCTGCATAAATAAATATTAATTACATATGCAATTAGAAATGTGGCATTTTGGACCAAAGAACCGAATCTTTGATTTCAATGTAAATAACCAAATATAGCAAATGGTTAGTTTGTCGAGCAGCACAGTCCCAGGAATTCACACACAATTTCTTAGAATAAATTATGAAAATTTTTCTAAATGGGTGATAAAATTCCACATATTTTAGAGTGTCTTTCTTCATCATATCATCTTTAAAAGATTAGAATTATATTCAGAATGTTTTTTCAGTTATCAAAATCTCCAAAATATCTCTGAGAACTCTGTAAAATTTTCAATCTTTCCTGAGATTTAAAAAAAAAAAAAAACTCTGAGGAGAAATAACTTTGAGAAAACTAAGAAATAAATTTGAATAAAACAGGAGAAGTATTATGTAGACAAAAATTGAATATTTCAAATAAGGTAGCTCTAATAAAATTAACTTCTGAGATTAAAGTAATTTTAGTCAAAAGAACAATAAGAGTTTAATTTTTAAAAGTGGGTCCAGACTAGATTTGTACAATACATTATTTATAACTTACTGAGTAAAAGCAATGAGCCCTTTGAACTCAGGTCTGGCTTCATAACCAGAGTGTAGAAAGTTCTTATGCCTCTTTTCCCATTACCCTGAGATAGGCAATATTAGAGAGTAAATGTCCAAATGAGCTGCAGCCAGCCTGCCAAGGACACAGCATGTGTCAACACAAAAGGCATTGATGCATTTGTCCTGTGTTTCTTCATTTTAGCTCATAATGAGACACACAGTAAAACTACAATATGATAGCACCTTGATACTGGTACAAGAAGGAAAAGATCCATTATTACAGCAGAGCTCAGATCTGCACTAGATTATACAATACCAATTGCAATATTTTATTAGACAAATGTGTTTTATAATAGTTATTTGAAAAAATGTCAATTTGCATGTCAATTCATAATTAAATATCTACAGACTAAAAATTCATAGTTAAATATCTACAGACTAAAAATCAAGTATCAACAATGAAACTAAGGGAAGATACACAAAATGAAACCTCAAATAAAGTGAGCTAAAATATCTAAATGAACAAAGGTTCAATAAGTAAATCAGGAGAACTGTAGCTCACTGGGAATGGTCTACTATGAATAGCAGTCAGGGAAGCTGACTTTCCAGGTGGGTAAGTGGGTGAAAGGATGGATAAATACAGGCAAAGCTCTGTCAATATTTCAATTTGGTAAAGATTTTTCAAAATTAATACCCAAGACTAAAATGGTATATAAAATCTCACTACACATCTTAGACTCCTGCTTTCAGCTTCCCCAACACTGGGACTACAGGCATGTGTCACTGTCTGAACTCTGTGAACTCTGTGGCTGGCTCAGTTGCCCCTGGGATTTGGGCTGGCGTGGCATGTGGTACCAGGGATCAAATCACAGTCCCTGCACTTGCCTAAGCTTGGTAAGCAGACACTTTAATTTTCTAAGCTATCTCATTTGGCCCTGTTATAAATTTTAAAAAGAGTAAGATTTCACTAGGTAATAAGATACATAAAATTAATATTACTTGCTTTAGTAATTTCAATTTTAGAAATATATCTCAAATAATTAAATACTAATTTAAGAGAAATTTAAGTATAGAATTTAGATTGCATCTTTTTCTGTAGCAAGGACTAAATAAGAATAACTTTATTATACAAGGTAGGGAGTGTGTACAGTTGTAACCATGTGAGAAAATGTAATTCATTCATGAAAGAGTTTGGAGAATTCTTTATATTGTATAAATTTGTTATCAAATAGTAAAAAGTGATCAACTGTACTCTTCACAATCTGCATTTGGAGTAGACATGCATGCAAGAGATATGAATATGATCAAAGGACATAATATACATTGAACTTTTCCCCTCTCAAAATTCACATACAAGTAGGGAAAAACATGGGGTGGGGGAAGTAATTAAAATATTCTATGTGCATGTACAAAATCATCCAAAATCGAGCAATTAATTTGTATAACTGATAAACGCTAATAAAAACAAGGGAAGACTGAAGTGAAAAAAAAAAGAAAAATATTTAAGTTGTGTACTTTGGGCTTTTAATTTATTTGATACTATTTTCTCCTCTTAACCACAGTTGCTATTCCAAATCTGAGGTTGGCTTTATGAGGATAAACAGGATGCTTAAATTCAATAGCGACTCCCATTGAGTACATTATTAAATGAATAGAAGAGATTTGTGTCAAAAATAATTTATTTCTAAGACCTTTCGGATTTAACTTTAGTTACAAGGGTACAGAAGAAAACATGCTTTTCTGTAAATTCTTAAAAGTGATAAGTTATGCACATGTGCCAACCTCATAAAAAGAATGTATTGTATTATATTATATATTGTATATAAAAATTTATATAAAGAATTCTTCAAACTAGTTTTTTATTTATTAATACAAAAAGTGATTATTATGAACTTGTTTGGTTGGACACTTAATTACATTGACTAGCATGCATATTTCTGGGTTACTTCTTATAGATAACTATAATGGAAATTTTCAGGTATACCTCGCCTTTCTTGAGATTGCAATGAATATTGGCTAAATGGGAAAGATATAGATAATCAATATTTGTTTTGGGATCAGGAATTGACTTGCAAATTCTATAGTTTATAGGTCAAGCATTGTAATGAGTTCTTTTAGTCTGAAGATTTTTCTTTTCTGTAAAAGTAGCAGATTAAGGTAATAGATTTGAAGGCAAATGAGATATAGAACAGATGTCTTGCTTTAAGAATCAAAAATTTAAAGAGCAGGAGAATTTAAAGAGCAAATCACCAGGCTGGGAGCTATTCCCTTGGCACATCAAAGAACTCTGGGTGCAGCCAGGCTGATAGATGTCTGCTGCTAAACATGTGTTTCCCACCACAATAGATGACATTTTACCTGAAAAAGCTCTTAGACTTGAAGAACTGTGTTTTCCAAATTTTCCAGGTCACTTGTTGTTCAAATGTCATTAGGTTAATGCAGAATATAGAAACTTTCTCATTCATCCTAGAGCATTAGTGATCCGAGTGTGGAGTGCATGGGAACGGTCCGTGCCTAGTGGGGCAATGTGACTTTAGCTTTTCTTAATAGTATAGGCGAACAGTTAACTTATTTTCCTTGATTATAAAAATAAAATATCAATAATTCCTGTTAGGACATTTTAGATAATGGTTAATGGTGATATTTTACTAGAACATAGCTTTTCTCAGATTTTTAAAATTAGAGATTTATTCTCTCAATTTCTCTTAGGTAAGGTTGCATAAAGGATATCATTTTAACTGGACACTTCTGCTAGGAGAGAAAGAGAGACAGAGACACTGACCTCAGAAACATGAGTCCTTGCAAATGTGGAAAAAAGTACACTAAAGGAGCAGATATTAACCATCTATAGTGGCTGGTCTCTGCAGCAGCAGCTGGATAATTTAGTACACAATGACAAAATTAGGTGTACTTTATCTAGCATTGCTATTTACTAGTAAGTACTGTGGTGAAGAATACAGAATGGCTCAAGGCTTGAAATAAAAAAGGAGCTAAACAAGTGCAGTCTGACTAAATACTATGTAAGTCATGATAGCAGGGCCCAGTTCATCTGGCTGATTCTTGATGTCACTTCTCTGGTATTTGATGCTAATAATGAGTGCAGGCTTGACCTTTCAGATTACATATCTCAAAAATAACCTTGTATAATGTTTTATAATTATTATGTGTGTTTTGATTTATAAAAAATGCACTGCATTTACATTACGTAAAATCATTTATAATAAAAAATAAAGTATTGGTTTACGTAAGTTCTCAAAAGTTTAGGGATAATCGTAACTAAAGCTAGAGGGATTTAACAAAATATCATACTCCACCAATGAAGGGATGTAAGAGTCAGTGGGTTCCAACTGCCAGCTCTTACAAACAGTTTCTAAACTTACCTGTCATCTCTGATGCATTGATAATACTGGCTCTAAATTAAAAAAAAAAAAAATTGTTCCTTCCTATAGGTTGCCAGACTCCATATAATCATACCAGTAATACCTATAACAAATATTTTAGATTCCTTTTACTGGGGATCCAGCAGATCTTGTGTAGAAATAAAAAGATTATATAACAGATGTTAAGGCCTTAACTATCTATATGCACAGGGCCCTAAGTACCAGAACAGGTGGTTTCTCTCTCTTAAATGAAGAAGTAAACTTAATGAGACAGGCTTTTCTCCAAAATTACATGGCATTAGACATCCTAACAGCAGCACAGGGGGCTACTTGTGCAATTATAAAAAGGTAAATTTTGTGTGTGCATTCCTGATCGTTCTGCTAATCTCTCAATAGCTGTTTAAGATATTAAATGACAGATCAATACCATATCAGACTCAAAATTTCCAGTCCTTATCCTTAATCTTTTTATGAAGAGTCATTACAATCTATTCTTGGTAGCAATCTTTGTTGACTGTGTTCATAATTATCCTGTTGATGTTACTATTTGGTCCATGCATAATTAACTGTTTCTTTTTTTCTAGGCACAGAAATACATGTTTACCCTAGATGAAAATGTCTGGTGGCTATTGAGAACCTTTAAATAAAACTTCTGGAGAGTATCTCTGACCGCCAATCAACAACTCTGATCTCTTTCAGCCTGAAGAAGTGAGACCCATCATCACCTTTTATTGGCTTATGGGAGTTTGGCTTACTTCTTCAGAGAGGGGTAATGCGGGCAGCTGAGTTAGATAATAACAGTCTAGGTAGTCAGCCAGCAACAGGCCCTTAAAGGACCTACTATGGAAGACAAAATACCTTGCAACTGTGGTAGAGACAGGCACCTCTGCTGTGGACCAGATCACAAAACAAAAGATTAAAACAATGCACTCACATACCACCCTAGGGACAGACATCAGGGACTGATATTCTAGACAGGTACCAATCATCTTGAAAAAGCCAGCAAGAGTCACTAACCCAACCCCCTGCAGGAAAAGTCCCCAATCTATATTCATGCCTTCTTGCCATGTGACTTGCTTTCCCATTTAATCCTGATTTAATCAATTTTATCTGAGCAATTATGATTGTAATCTTATTGGTTGGCCATAGTTTTTTCCCACCTCATGTGAGAGTTCTCATGCTTTGCATGTAGACCAGCCTCACTTCATGGAGTTGCTCTGTAAAAATCTCTGGAAAAGACAGGCTCCTTGGCAACCCACTCAAGGGCCCTGCTGTCCTTCTCTTGGACAGAGCCTCTGTTCCCAACAATAAATGTATTCTGCTCTTAAATAAGTAAGTAAATAATAGAATGGAGGTTAGAGTCGAGTTTTAAGCCATTTATTGATTCAGACTGAGATTAGCATTCAGAGATCAAGGATCACAGCCAAAGGATGCAAGGTGCCAGCCAAGTTCCAATTTATATAGTTCTTAGGGTTTCGATGTAATAAGGAATTAGAGGGATGAGATAAGCAGAATAGAGTTAACCTACCTTAAAGTCTTTAAGACTACCTGGTCAGCCCTATAGTCCAGCAGTTTTCTGAGCTCCAGTCACACCAGGCACTTGTGTTAAAATAATTCTAAATGATAGGAGTTGGTGGACCGACACTACTGGGAAGCCAAATCAGCACTGCTTTCACCTGGTAATCATGGGCCTGAGCCTATTCTGATAGCCACAGTCATTCCTGGAAGGAGGCCTTGTCAGTGTCAGCACAAAGCAATGGCAGGTGGAAGGGAAGGAATCTTACATCTGCAAAAGGAACTCTAGACATTTAAGGCACATAAGCTCATTTAATATTAGCAAGTGTTGCACATAATTATTAAATGATGTGATGTCTGGAACTCATATATTTAATGTCCTTGTAAAAGCTTGTACCTGGGGTGGCCTTGTTGGAAAGCAGCAGGACCTTTCAGAGGCAAACTTAGTGGGAAGTCTTAGGCCATTGGAGATACATACTTGAGTGGGATTGGTGGACTCCAGGCCCTTGGCCTTCCACCTTTGTGTTTCCTGGAGAGGCAGTGAGTAATTCTGCCATAGTGTGCTCCCTGCCACAACTCCAAAGCAACCAGACCAACTGATCACAGATTTGAACACCAAAACCTGTAAACTAACACAGAGCCTTTCTCCTTACAATGCTCCGTATGGGAGCTCTGGTGTTTTGTTATGCTGACAGGAAACTGAGCAATATAGACTAAGATTCAGATTGTTTTATAGTAGTAATGATATTAATTGAGGCTCAACATATAATAGTTTTGCATCTCATATTTTTGACAACCTCTCCGCCCAAGTTACACAAAGAAGAAACAAAGGTGAATGTTCTCAACATATTTTCATGTAAATGTCATTGAACTAAAGAAAATTTATATGAAATGAATTAGGAAAGTCTTTAGAGCTTTATGGAATTATGAGTAGATTACCATAGTATATTGGTGGATCTCAATGTGGAGTATACTATTCAGTATTATGCAACCTTCAAATAATTCATAAAGATGGCTTCTATGTTTTCAAGGTGGGAGAGAAGTTGGATAAATGCACAACTTGCCCTATAAACCTGTTATTTTAAAATTGCAAGATATATTCCTGGAAATAGAATTGAGCAAGTCACTTAAGAAAAAAATTAAAACTTAAAAGATTCTTGAAAAGAAGCTTAAAATGTAAGTTACTGTAAAAGTATGCATAGCTCTTTGAAGACAGTAAGCTACAGCAAAGTATGCTGACAACAAATGTGAAACAGAGACAGGTGGAAGCACATAAGATAAAAATACCAGGTATGGGACCAACTCACATGAAAGGATTAAATTAAGGTATATGGAACATAGGAATTTGTGCATCTCAAGTTGTTGGTAAAAGTTATGAGAGTTTTTGTTTTGCTGTTTTACTAATTTGTCAACCTGAAAGCAGTAGACAAATCAGATGTTTACAATCACTGTTTAAGCTTTTTGTTCAGGTATTACAGGATCAGTCCCTTACCATTAGATACCAAAAAAGTATTCAAGTTCAATTTCCTTCTTGGCCTAGCAAGAGGAAGACAATTGGATAAACTTTCTTCTCTTGCATTTTTTTTCCAGCCCACTTCATATTTACACAGACTTCCCAAATATATTACTGGAAAAATTCAAATCTAATTCTGACTACTAAAAAGCAGAATAACAAAAGTTAAATTTTCCCTCCAGGCAATTAATATTTATGTAATACTTTTCATATGCTAAACACCAAAACAATTACTAGGCAATAATCATTATGCCTTTATTGTTCTTACAGTCTGTTTTTTCTTTTTTTTTTTTTGGCAGAACCAGGGCTTGAACTCATGCCCTTGCGCTTGCCAGGGAAGCGCTTATTCCACTGAGCCATCTCCCCGGCCCCAACCATCTCCCCGGCCCCTGTTCTTACAGTCTGGTTTTATTAAAATTTAATCAAAATAAATTTAAAACTGACACAATGAAGAAGAGAAAGACAATGCTTATAAGAACATTTAAGGGGCCAGGGAGATGGCTCAGTGGAATAAGTGCTTCTCTGGCAAGTGCAAGGGTCTGAATTCAATCCCCAGTACCACAAAAAAAAAAAAAAAATTAAAATTTTAATTATCAGGTGGTAAGAGGTTTCTGAAGAAGAATCTTCAGTTTAGCAAAAAAGGTAATAAAATCAAATTTTGTCATATTTTCTACAATAAAAGCTGGACCTTTAATTGTTTGGAATGGTAGCCAACTCTTCTCATTCTTTGAGTGTTCAATGGGACACTCCAGGTATTCACTCCCATTATTTTATGGATAAAATGACCAAACACTGGACATTTCCATGATTTTCTGGTTAATGGCAGTGACAGTGCTGCCCTTACATACTAGTTTCTGCCTGTATCCTGTTGCTTCTCCAAGGAGAGAAGAAACTTTTTATGGCTTAAACTTCAATTTTAAGCTGATCTATAAAGGCCAGGGCTACAGAGCTCTGCTTAATAATGAGAGGTAGAAGAAAAAGCTCCCTAGTTTCTAGGCAAATCTTTAAAGACCTAATTCTTCAATATTTCCTGATAGTATAGAAATACGTTTTGGTGGTATCTGTGAGTTACTCAGAGAATTTTATAGTTCTGTATTTCATTAGGCACAAAACTTGTTGAGGACTGCTGAACAACTGTGAAAATGTGGAAACAAACCTGTGGCAAATACAAAAACACTGATTTGGACAAAATTTCAAAAAAAAAATTTAACATTCTTTATTGAAATAATTTGGTTTTTCTACTTTACTTTTTTCATGCAGATTCTTCACTGTTTTTATCTGCTGATATTATTATTTTTTTTCATTGGATATTAATATTTTATTGATATGATTTATTGCATAGTCACAAATATAACTTGGGATTGTTAATGATATTAAAAATGGCTATTTGAAAACATCTTTTAAAGGAAAGTAGTCCACATTGAATTTAAAGAAAATATTTCCCATTTTAAGATATCCTTTTTTTTTGGTGGAACTGGGCATTGAACTCATGCCCTTGCGCTTGCCAGGGAGGCGCTTATTCCTCTGAACCATCTCTCTGGCCACAAGGTATCCTTTTACAAACTCCATTTCCTTATGTAAAAAATGAAACACTACCCATTAAGCACCATGTTATAAATTTTAGAATAATCTTTTCATTTTATTTATGTAAGCACTTAAAGCATTTAGTATTTTTTTCTAACTAATTCGCTTAACAATCTGGTGACACACAAAACATTGCTACTCTTAAAAATCAAAACATCAAAAGTTATGCAAATTGCTTGTAGTCTGCTAACCAATTAGTTGAGAAACTGTAGAGGAGTTAATATTTCTTGTTGAATATTAATCACTAGAAATAGATATTGCATCAACACTATAAATATGTGTATGCTTTTCATAAATAAATATTAAATATTCTTAGCATTTTAAGTAGAAATAAATGATTGGTTTTTTTGCTAATACAACTGATAAGGAACTCAGTCCCTTCAGTGGTTAGTAAATTAGGGTTCATCCTTAAATATTTTACTTGCATCACATATCAAGTTTATAATTCATCTTTCTTAGCTTTAACTGCTACATTTAAAGACAAACTGAAGTTTTAAGGAATTAATCTCGATGCTGAGACAGACAATTTTTACTCTCTAGACTCATAGATCCAAAAGTAAATTTGCTTCCTTTCTCCCTTTCTTTCTTTTTTTTTTTCCATTTATTTTTATTTTATTGAAATACAAACGTCAATCAGACAGTTTCAAAACACCATAACTATACAGAGTCGATGAAATAATACATTGCAAACTGTTTTCATAATGTTTTGGTATTGTACAAGGTGCATACATGATATTATATTTACAGGTATTTATGTAGCTGAATTATATCAAAGATTCAATAATTATTTACCTAGTGGATGACCATAGCACTAAAAGCCGACATAATATCCTGTCCCACCACCAATAGTGCAGATCT
>PVKA01023158.1:15000-30559 GCA_004027165.1 Ctenomys sociabilis | reverse complement strand
GCAAAGCTTGGACTATGTCAACCATTTTGTTGTTATTGTTTTGAGATAGTCTTGCTATGTAGTTCAGGCTGACCTAGAAGTCATTGGGTAGCTTAGGCTGGCCTTGAACTAGAGGTGATCTTCCTTTTTTTTTTTTTTTTTTTTTTTTTTTTTTTTTTTTGAGACAGGGTCTCACTGTGCAGTTCAGGCTGGCCTTAAGCTCACTTTGTAGCTCAGGCTGGTCTCGAACTCACAACAATCCTCCTGCCTCAGCCTCCTGAGTGCTGGGGTTACAGGCATGCGCCACCACGCCCGGCTAAGAGGTTGACAGCTCATGACAATCTTTTTTTTTTTTTTTTAACAATTACTCTTAAAATTTCACTGATTTTTTTTTTTTTTTTCTGGTAGAACCTGGGATTCAACTCAGACCCTTGTGCTTGCCAGGGAAGCACTTATTCTACTGAGCCATCTCCCTAGCCCCGAGGTGATCTTCCTGCCTCAGTCTCCCAGGTACTGGGGTTACACACCATGCCTGGTAAATAAAGGTGGAGAAAAGTGGATAAATTTGAGAGCTGACTGTGTGTGTGTGTGGAGGGAGGATAGAATTCACAGAAGTTAGTGATGGATTGCATATGGGGATTTAAAAAGAAAAAAAAGGGCACGGTGCTATGGGCCTGTGATACCAGCACCTACAAGGCTAAGGCAGAAGGATTTCTATGAGTTCAGGTCCAGCCTAAGCTGCATAGTGAAACCTGACCTATATAGGAAACCCTGTCTCAAAGTAAAAATAAAGTTTAGAGGTATAGTCTCACCATATACCCAGGCTGCCCTCAAACCAATGGCAATCCTCCTGCCTTTGCCTCCTGAAAGTGCTGGGATTACAGGCATGCACCACCACGCCTGGTTTAGATTAATTTTTGGAAATCTGAATTTCGGAAATTCTTCTAAGACATTCAGAACGCAAATGTGCATCACACTCATGTACTCATCTAAGTTATGTGCATGTGTGGAGTGGGTTACTCAGCTCTAAGATGGGGACTCTGGTTCTCTCCATCATGGCTGGAGAGTCCCTATGGCGTCCTGCAGACCCAGCTTGCAGTCTAGCTGAGGCTGAGCAAGTGAGGAGCAGGAGTCAGCCAGCCTGCAAGCTGAGTCAGCCTGGCCTCTCTGCCGACGAACCTGGATTCTGTCCAGTGGCCAGGCAGGAAGGTCCCCAAGCACGTGTGGGAGTCTGATCTGAGTGCAAATGCTCCCATAGGTGGGGCAGCACTGCCCAAGGGGACTCTTCTTGGAAACCCGGGAACAGTACCAAGGGTGTTGGCCCAGGTCACCCTGCAAGCAGAACATGGATGTTAATCAGGAAAACAGTGGTGTGGCCTAGGATGGAGCGGAGCAGAGGCTTAAACAGCACAGAAACATACAGCAGCACAGAGGAAGGGAAGGAGCTTCGGTTAACGCTTGTGGAGTGGATAGCTCAGGGGGCCACTGGATAGGGAGCAGTATGAGCGAGGACCCACAGAGGTGAGTGAGAAAGCATGCAGTGGCATGGCCAGCCTTGCTCTGGGATGGGAGATTCTGCCCACCATATAAACCAGAGAATGAAGCAGTGCATACAGGCACTCTTACCTCTAATGTGAGCACTCTGGGAGGCTGAGGCAGAAGGACTGCAAGTTAGAGCCTGGCAACTTAGGAACTTAGCAAGCTGCTACCTCACAATACAATATACAAAGCCAGGTATGGTGGTGCATACTTGTTAGCCCAGCACTTGGGAGGCTGAGGCAGGAAGATCATCATGAGTTGGAGGCCAGCCTGGGAAAAATAGAGTGCAAGGCCAGCCTGGACTGCACAGTGCAGGCTGTGTCTCAAAAAATAATAACAATAAAAAAGAATAAATAGAAGTCCCTGGGTTCATTTCCCAGTGCCACAGAAAAGAAAAAAAATGACAGTGGGACTGAGGTCTGGAGCCACAGGTGTCTCAGACACTCAGGGAGGTGGGATGGGATGGGAGAGATTTAGAGGCAGCTGGAGACCATCAGCTGGTGGGGTAACTGGAATCAGAGTTAGGGCAACAGATCAAGGAGAATGTAAATCACTGGCACAGCTCTTTTGTCTTTTTTTCTTTATTTTATTTTGTTTTATTTATTTATTTTTTTTTTCTTTTTGAGACAGGGTCTCACTATGCAGTTCAGGCTGGCCTTAAGCTCACTTTGTAGCTCAGGCTGGTCTCAAGCTCACAACAATCCTCCTGCCTCAACCTCCCGAGTACTGAGATTATAGGCCTACGCCACCACGCCAGGCCTGTTTGTTTATTTTTTGAGACAGTCTCACTATACAGCTCAGGCTGGTCCTAAACTGGCCCTGTAGCCCAGGCTGGCCTTGCACTCACAGCAGTTCTGCCTCAGCTTCCCAAGTGCTGGCATTGCAGATGTGTGCCACCAGGCCCAGCCTGCCAGCTCTTCTGTTGAAACGAACTCACCCATGCTTCCAAGTCTACTTCTGTTCACCCCTGAGATGAGATAGGACGCAGCTGCTCCCCTCTTGTACATAACAGCCCTTCCTATGTATGCATGCTGTTATTAAGAAACCTAGTAGTCTTCTCTAACTTGGGCTAATTTCTAGCTCTTATTTTTCCCCAACCCTTTAATCATCTCTGTGACTCTCTGTTGAACCCCTTCCACTTTCTCCATATCCCTCTTAGAGTCGGGAAGTTGATTCTCAACATTGCTAGATGTTTGCAAGATTCACTTTGAGAATCTGGCATCATTTTCTGTTTTGTTTTGGAGATGATCTCACTATGCAGTCCAGGCCGGCCTTGAACTCACTACATAGTCCAGCTGGTCTCAAACTCATGGCAATCCTCCTGCCTCAGCTTTACAACTGCTAGGATTATAGGTGTATACTACTATGCTTGGCCTAAATTTTCTCTCTTTCTTCATTTATTTATTTTGGTGGAACCGGGGATTGAACTCAGGCCCTTGCGCTTGGCAGGGAAGCATTTATTCCACTGAGCCATGTCTCTGGCCCCTATTTATTTATCTTTGAGATAGGGTCTCCCTATGAAATTCAGGCTGGCCTTGAGCTCACTTTGTAACACAGACTAGTCTCAAACTTGCAAGGATCTCCTACCTCAGCCTCCTAAGTGCTGGGACTGCAGCTATCTGCCACCTCACTCGGCCAATTGACACATAATTATACATATAGAGAGAGTACAATGTGTCTTCGTTTTTGTTTTTGTTTTTCCAGAATCGGGGATTGAATTCAGTTCCTTTCGCTTGCCAGGCAAGTGCTTATTCTACTGAACCATCTCCTTGCCCTCCCAATGTAGTATTTTCAATATATATTTACACGTGTACTGGCCAGATCAGGCATGGGCTGTGTCTCATGAATCTATCTCCAGTACTTAACAGAGCAGCTGACAGTAGAAATTATTTAAATATGTTGATTAATCCGTTTGTTGATCTGTATTTGCCGGGCACTGAACTAAGTACCTCATACATATTAACTCATTAAATCCTCACAGGGAACCTCTGAGGTACCTACTACTTATTAGGAGCTCCACCAGGTTGGATCCCTGGGCTTGCCTTGCAGGCCTAGCTCCCGGGCTCGCTGGGATGGAGACTGAGACTGGGCATGATGGCACGCGCCTGCAACCGCAGCATTGGGGCGGCTGAAAACAGGAGGATCACTACGACTCTGATCTGCATAGTGAGACTCTGTAGACCCTATACTAAATAGGAAAAAAAAAAAAAAAAAAAAAGAAGCTCCGTCTTCCAGGGGAAATCTGAGTGGAGGAGCGAAGTAATTTGCCCGCCTTTGGCCCCAAGGTCTGCACCCAGAAGTCCAAGTCTGCAAGGGAACTGTGTGTGTGACAGGCCCAACCCCGGGCATGCACGCCCTCACCATGGAGCTCTGAATACCTGAACTGGGGCCCAGCAGGTGGGAAGGAAGCACTCTGAGTCACGGGCGATGTGATCGGTTATGTCTCTGGAGCAAGCCTGAGATCCTGCCCCTGCTGAGTCACCCGCAGTTGACCCATGGTGGTCAGGTCAGGCCGGGCTCACTGCCTGGTGAGGCAGAAAACATCTCGGAGCACAGCACACAACTCAGAATGTTGTTTGGGACACAGCTCAGTCCACAAACTCCCGGCTTCTCTTCTCCCCAGACAGCTGGCGCCTTCCTCCTGGTCCAGGGTCTGGACGTGCAGGCGCCTCTCCTGACCCAGCCTCAGTGCCCTGCTGCACACATTGCAAGGCTGTGGCCTTTCTGCGGCTCCCCTAGAGCTTGCTCAGGTCTCCCTGCACCCAGCAGGCAGCCGCCTTGGGTGTGCACAGGTATAATCGCATGGCTGTCCTCTTAGGGCACAGTGGGGGTTGCTTGAACCCAAAGCCTGGGCATGGAGCTCCATACCCAGCCCATTTTTATCTCCATGCAGGGGCTCCCTCAGTCACTAATTGGCCCAGACTGGGCTCAAATCTTGCTTACGTTGATGGAGAGTAACATTAATGTTTTGAGCTGTGGGAAAAAAATGTTTTTGAGATATTGTCTTGCTTTGTAGCCCAAGCTGGCCTTGAATTCACAGGGCTCCTCCTGCCTCAGCTGTCCAAGTGCTGGGATTTCAGGTGTGAGAAATTTTAAAAAGCATTTTATGTTGCTCATCAAATGGATGTTAGAAGGCTTCCTTTTCATTTCTGAAAGTTGTGTTAAGGATTTAGTTTTCTTTTTTTTTGAGACAAGATCCCACTATGTAATCCAGACTAGCCTGGAACTGGCTATGATCCTCCTGCTTCAGCCTCCCCAGTGCTGGGAGCACACACAGGTGTGTTATGGATTCTTAAAATACCACTGGCATTTTTTTGTGACATTATGATTATTTTTAGTACAGGACTCACTACCTAGATCAGACTTGTAGTGATCCCCCTGTTTATAGCCTCCCAAGCGCTGTGATTACAGGCACACAGCACCACACCCAGCCTCAGTTGCTGTCTCAGCACATTCTGGGGGTGGAGCCAGCATGGGCAGGCCTGGGGATCAAACCCCTAAGGCTGCCTAAGCAGGTGCTTTAAGCCAATGAACTATTTGGCTGGCCTGTGACATTATTTCTAATCATGACTGGAATTCTTAGTGAGCTCTCAGCAGCTGATGTATATGTAATCTACTGGTACTATAATTCCTAAGAAGTCCTAGTAGCTTTTAAGATGACACTTTTAGAGGTAAAAATAATGTATCTCCCAAAAAGTCTCAAATTTGCAACTCAGGAATAGTCATCTCAATACTGAACTTGATCGCTATGTTTAAAATATACTAGGTGTCAGAATGTAGTGGTACATCCCTGTAAGGTAAGGCAGAACTGCCACAAATTCAAGGCCAGCCTGGGCTACACATAGTTCAAGGCAAGCCTGAACTACAAAGTGAGATTTCATCTCAGAAAACAAGATATGTACTTATACTTACACATGTACTTATACAAACATTTTTATGTATGCACACACATAGGGGTTAAGGTGGGCACAGGCTATATGCTTATAATTCCAGCAGTCTAGGAAGCTGAGGCAGGTAGCTTGCAAGTTTGAGACCAGCCTGCACAGTACAGTTTAGTGATTTAGTGCAAGCCTGTCTCAAGATTGTAAAAAAGGGGAAGAGGCCTGGGGAGATAGTTTAGCAATTTAAGCACCTGCCTGGCAAGCACAAGGTCCTGAGTTTCATCCCCAGTACTACAAAAATAAAAAATAAAATAAAATAAAAAGGGGAAAGATCTGGGGCTGTAGCTCTGTGCAAAGGCCTGGGTTTAATCCCACTATCAGAATAAACAAATAAAAGATAAAGAACTTTTTGGGTGCAATCGCCAGAACCTTAAAAAAGAAAAAGAATCTCTAATTTGTCTTTACTTTTCATTCCACCACCAACTAGTGAAAGATGGCATTTGAGAAGGATTTTTTTTTTTTTTTTTTTTTTTTTGGCTGGTAAGGCATGGGGAGCTGGGGATCGAACCCCAGTCCCCTGTACCTGACTGGATTTGCCCCAGCAGGCACTTAAATGACTGAGCTATCATGCAAGCACCCAGAAAGATGGCATTTGAAAAACACCACACAGTACTAGGTTACTAGTACTAGATTAGTGTCCTTCCTAACAGAATTTTGAAAATAATCCTTTTACATATTCTTAAGAATCTGGCCAAATAGCTCAGCAGATTAAAGGGTCTACAAGCAGGGCCAGGGGTGGGGCCAATCCCTGGGCTTGCTGTTCAGGCCCCGCGCCCAGGGTACACTGAGCCAACAATTGAGACCAGGCGTGGTAGCTCACACTTGTAATCCCAGCTCTTGGGAGGCTGTAAACAGGCTGATCTCTATGAGTCTGATCTAGTACTGAGAACCTGAACACCCTGTAGACCCTTCCCTAAGGATTAAAAAAAAAGAATCTAAGATGTTTCATTGTAAATTCAAATTGCTGTAAAGAAAGTAATTTCTGGCATATTATAAATATTAACATTATAAAATTAAATTGTCATCTTACAAAATACATGTGACAGAACTTATTTTTCAACATATTTTTATTAGTACATATTCATTTTACACAAAGTATAATTTATTTTTTAGTTTTCAAAATGAAATTTCTAGTAATTTATATACGTTCAGATTTTTTTTAAATGAGAGATAAAAATATTACAACTTAAGGAAATTATAAGTAAAGTTTTAAAATGAGAAATAAAAATGGGTTGTGAACTTTTATTTGCCAGGCTGGGAATATGAATATAAAATCTACACAATATAATTTAGATATCATAATTATTTGATGCTCACCAGCACCAATTAAAAATACCTGCACAATCACAATGGTAAGTTTTACACATTTCCCTAAGTGATAAGGAGACTTGGGGGAATTAATCATCCTGTCACCCTTTTGAGGTTTCCCATTATCTCATCAGGACTGGGCCATTATCTCCCAGCTACTAAGACTAAAAACAAGACCGAGGACATAATTTTTTTTTTTTTTTCTTGGAATCAGGGTTTGAACTCAGGCCCTTGCACTTGCCAGGGAAGTGCTTACTCCATTGAGCCATCTCCCTGGCCCGTAGCATGGAGATTATTGACCCAAGTTAATGACGAGTGCATCTACCCTTGCTACCACTGGATCAGTATTACCTAAAGTCCTAACTTGCAATCTTATTGGTTGGTGACAGTTTTGACGCACATTGTACCCGCCTCCTGACATTGCTCTATGAAACTCCCTTTGAGAGGTAGCCTCATCAGCGACCACTCAGGGCCCTTCCCCCCACAGGAGCTGCTCCTAGCTCCCCATTCCTTTCCTCTAATATATTTTGCCACTTTAAAAAAAAATGTGAACAATTGGAAAATTTGTATTTTTATTTCCATTGCACTTACCCATGGAATTGTATAGATTTATACTCCAGTCTATTTTCAATTTAATTTAAAAATGTGACCTAAATGTTAAAACAGCTGGCTGTGATGGCACATGCCTATAATTCCAGAACTCAGGAGGCTGAGGCAGGAGAATAGCTGTGAGTTCAAGGGAGTCTGGGCTACAGTATAGCGAGTTCAAAGCTAGCCTGAACTACACAGCAAGACCCTGTCTCAAAAAACCCCCAAATAATAAAATGTTAACTATTCTGAATTCTAGTTGTTAGTGTGTACCTCATTAAAGGAACATAAATACACTATAAATACTGATACTGGGCCAGGAAGGTGGCTCAGTAGAATAAATGCTTCCCTGGCAAAGGCAAGGGCCTGAGTTCAATTCCCAGTTCTGTAAAAAAAACCCCAACCAAACAAAAAACTGATATTAAACATAACCCATGAGCACTTACTGGAAATACGTTTTTCTGATTTTTTTCAACTAAATAATGTGCCAAGGGCATGTATGCTAGAGTGAGATGGGCTTTGTATATTTTTTAAATTTTTATTTTACTGGTATATTTTAGATATTGTTATGAATTTTCTGACATTTCCTTCTGGATATGTGCTGAGAATCTAAGCTCTCAGAAATCATGGATGATGTTTTATTTTACATATGTCAAAAAACTTCGTTAAAGTCCTTCTAAGTGTATAAAAACCTTCAATGATCTACCATTCAAAATTCAACTGGTATCTCAGTTGTGGCCGCTGTTGAACACGAGAGCTAGAAAGGATCAGCTTCGCACATCTTGCTGGGGATCTCTGGCTGGCTTTAGACTTGTGCTGATTCTCCTGCCTCAGCTTCTTAAGTGCTGGGAACTGGTCATGGTAAATCATCTTTGGTAAGGTAGAAAAGGATAGTTGTGAGGAGAGGTGGGAACAAAACCGGCTTGAGAGCAGTGCTCTTTGCAGTTGCGTTTCTAGGAAGAGTCCATTTAGGAGCAAAGAGCTGAGAACATTCCCTTATGGACAGTCTCTGGTCACACGGGCCTTGGGAGTGCTCATGTCCCTCCAGGCTAGGCACAGCCAGCACAAAGAATGCGGGACTAGACCCGAAAGCACGCGTTTTCTTGGAGGCAGCTGCATTCTAATCCTCAGACGTAACCCCAAGGTTGTGCAGCGGGCAGTCATTGGATCACATCTTTGCTGTAGCAGTTTCTCTGGATAGACTCATTTCATGGCTTGTGCTGGCCTATTAGCTCTAGTTTTTGAAATGCAGTGGGGTTTTTTTGTTTTGTTTTTTTGGCCAGCTCAGCCCACCCTGGGGGCAACAGTCAAGTTGACTTACCTTCACGGAGCTGAATCTGTGAACCGAACATTTGAGATGGGTCTCCACCATTTAACCCAGGTGGATGGATGTGGTGTGAATGCCTGTATTCCTAGCATGTGGGAGGCTGAGGCAGGATTGTTGTGAGTTCAAAGCCAGCCTGAGCTACACAGTGAGACTCTGTCTCAAAAAAATATCAAAACCTCTTCACTGTTCTCATTCTTTGTAACCTGTATAAAAATTCACAATATAAAGGAATCTATTTTGGTGGTACACACCTGGGAAGCAGAGGCAGGAGGATTGTGGTGAGTTCCAGGCCAGCCTGGGCTACATAGTGAATTCCAGGCCAGCCTCAGCTACATAGTGAGAGTCAGTCTCAAAAAATAGCAACAACAACAAAAAGAATCTATTTCTTTTTCTAATTCATGTACCCAAAGAAGTTTGTTTTTTTTTTTTAGTGGAACTGGGGATTGAACTCAGGTCCTTGCACATGCCAGGGAAGTGCTTATTCCACTGAGCCATCTCCCCAGCCCAATAAAGAAGTTTTTACCTTGCTTGTTTTTCATTTTTATTTATGTATTTGGTACAGGGTCTCACTACTCAGCTCAGACAGAACGCCTCCTGTGTTCAGCCTCCCCAGCACTAGGATTACAGGGGTGGCCACTGCTCTGGGTCTCTGTGGTAGTTCAGCAAGCCTGGGGCGGGGGGCGCAGGGCCAGCGGGCCATGTGATGCTGGGGACCAAACCCCCTGCTTGTGCTTGCCTAAGCAGGCACTTAGTCCACTGAACTATCTCACCCTCCCACTGGCTCCGATTTATATTTTGAAGAATTACTGGCTTCTGCAGAAAATGGATTAAAGGGGGGAAAATGTGTGATATACTAATGTATATTGTTTTATATATATAATCTTAAACTTTTATTTTTTGTGTGTGTCTTTTTGAGACAGGGTCTCACTATGTAGTTCAGGCTGGCCTTAAGCTCACTTTGTAGCTCAGGCTGGTCTCCAACTCATAACAATCCTCCTGCCTCAGCCTCCCAAGTGCTGGAATTACAGGCATGCGCCACTACACCCAGCAATCTTAAACTTTTAGAAGAGAAAATGCATTTTAAACTGTGAAGGTTGAGGCAACAGGATTTCTGAGTTTTAAGTCAGCCTGAATTACTGAAACCCTGTCTCTTATTTGTTTGCGGAACCAGGGATTGAACTCAGGCCCTTGTGCTTGCCAGGGAAGTGCTTATTCCACTGAGCCATCTCCCTGGCCCCTGAAGCCCTGTCTTCAAAGAGATTGGAATTTTTTAAGAAACATCCTAGTTTTTAACCTTTTTGATTTTCTGTATTTACTATATTTGGTTTGGGGAGGAAAGACTGGTACACAGTAAACAGAGAAAAAGAAGACATTTTAATAATATAGTTCTTCCCAGGACCAGGACTTTTAGGGAAAAACATCTTTTTATCCACTTACTATGCACCAGTCTTGCCTCAGTCAAAGCCAGACTGAACTACTGTAGTGAGATCCTGTCTCAAAAGAAGGATAAGAGCGAGGAGGAGGAGATAACTACTGTAGTGAGACTGAACTACTGTAGTGAGATCCTGTCTCAAAAGAAGGATAAGAACGAGGAGGAGGAGATGGTGGCAAAGGAAGAAGAGAAGAAGAAAAAGAAGAGGGCAAACTTGCTTCCAAGCATCTTCTTGATTTTTTTTTTTTGTTGTTGTTGTTGTTGTTGTTATTGTCTTTTTGAGACAGGGTCTCACTACGAAGTCCAGGCTGGCCTTAAGCTCACTTGTAGCCCAGGCTGGTCATGAACTGACACTGATCCTCCTGCCTCAGACTCCTAAGTGGTACACTACCATGTCCAACTTTAAAACCTCACGTTTGAATCTCCTGCTTTTGTTTTGTTTTGTTTTTTTTAATTTTTAGGATAGGATCTACAGAGTCTCACTACATAGATCAGATCAGATCAGGCTTTAGTGATTCTCCTGTTTTCAGCCTCCCAAGCCCTGGGATTACAGGCCCATGTCACCACACCCAATCTCAATTTCAGCTCAGCATGCCTCAGGCGTGGGGCCAGCACGACATGCTGGGGATCAACCTCTGCTGCTGCACTCTGCCAAAGTGGTGTTTTTAGTCCACTGAGCTATCTGGCCAGCCCGAATCTCCTGGTATTGGAAGCTAGGTTTCATTAGATTCACCAGGTGTGGTGGCTCAAACCAATAATATCATCACTCAAGACTGAGACTGGAAAATTGCTATGAGTTGGAGGCCAGTATTAATTACATGGCAAGGGCTGGGACAAATAGCTCAATAAATTGAAGTGCCTGCTTAGGGGGGACTCAGGGGCCTGCTGTGTGTGGCCCTGCCCCCCAGGATGTGCTGAGACAGCAATTGAGACTGGGTGTGGTGGCCCATGCTTATAAGCCCAACACTTGGGAGGCTATAAACAGGAGGATCATGTCAAATCCAATCTAAGCAGTGAGACCCTGTAGAGCCTGTCCTAAAAATTAGAAAATAAAAATTACATAAAAAAACTAAAACAAAGGGAGGAAATAAAAAGTAAAATATACAAAGTTGTACTTTGGTATGGTCACTAAACCTTTTTTTCTTGGGGGGGGGGGACCAGGAATCAAACTCAGGGCTTTTCCCTTGCCAGGCAAGTGCTGTCCCACTAAGCCACATCTCTGGTCCAAACTTTTTTTTTATGAGTAGGAAAGTTTATTGGGAAAAGGAATGGGGAATAAGGTAGCTCCTAGGAGACAGGAGGGGCCCCAAATTGGGTGCCCTAAAAACATTCACCATGGCAAAAATAAAAAATGTGTAAGGAATGAAATGTTAAATCAATTGTGGTATATACATTGTCATTAATTGATAATAAAAATATTTGTTGATACTAAAGCCCATTATTAAAATCATGACTGCGAGGATACAACTGATGAATATTAAACAATTAGGCAAATTGTCTAAAAGACTTTTAGACAATAGTGCTTCTGGGTATGGGAAACAATGACTGATCTTTTCTTCTGCAGGCATATTTGGACAGAAAGTGTAATATTCAGTGTGGCTTTTAGTGTTTCAGATCCAAGGCTGTCAAGTCCATCAGGACTGTGTATGGTGGCATCTGCTGCAGTCCCAGCACTTGGGAGGCTAAGGCAGAGGACCACCGGCCCAAGGTCAGCCTGGACTACACAGGAGATCTGTTCTCAGAAAAAGTAAATAAGAAAAAGAAAGTACTGTAGCAAAGGGTGAGTTGGATGGAGGTACCTCCTATAACACCTACATTGATTCAATCCCCAAGGAGGTTGAGTAAACTGTAACTCTGAACTAGGCAGACAACTGCACTAGTATTATTTCTATTTGACTACGATTATTACCCTTAATGGAAACCCAGTGGAAACACTAACTCTTCATCTTCCTGTGCATATGTAGCACTGGTGATTGAACCCAGGTGTACTCTACAACTGACCTATATCTCCAACCCTCTCCTGTTCTTGTCTTTTTTTTTTTTTTTTTTTTTTTGTCTTTTTGAGAGAGGGTGTCACTATGCAGTCCAGGCTGGCCTTAAGCTCACTCTGTAGCTCAGGCTGGTCTTCAACTCACAACTATCCTCCTGCCTCAGCCTCCCGAGTGCTGGAATTACAGGCCTGCGCCACCACGCCCGGCCCTGTTCTTCTCTTTTTGAGACAGGGTCTTGCTATGCAGTGCAGGCTGCCTTGAACTCACTTTGTAGCCCAGGCTGGCCTCACATTCATATCTATCCTCCTGCCCCTGCCTCCGCCTCCCAAGTGCTGGGATTAAAGGCATGCACCTCTATGCCCGCCCTTCCTTCCTTCCTTCCTTCCTTCCTTCCTTCCTTCCTTCCTTCCTTCCTTCCTTCCTTCCTTCCTTTCTTTCGACAGGATTTTACCAAACTTTCCAGGTTGGCTGGGCATGGTAGCATATACGGGAATCCCAGCACTTGGGAGGCTGAGGCAGGAGGACTGCCTGGGCTACATAGTGAGATCAAGGCCTGCCTTAAGTGCATATCAAGAGCATGTCTGCAAACAAACAATTGTCTAGGTGGCCTGAACTCACCATTCTCCTGCCTCATCCTCTTGAGCTGCCATTGCATGTGGCTAATTCAATAGCTAGATAAGAATAAAATAGGAAATAGGCCGGGCGTGGTGGCGCATGCCTGTAATCCCAGCACTCGGGAGGCTGAGACAGGAGGATTGTTTTGAGTTCGAGATCAGCCTGAGCTACAAAGTGAGCTCAAGGCCAGCCTGAACTGCATAGTGAGACCCTGTCTCAAAAAGACAAAAAAAATAAAAAAAAAATAAAAAATAAAAAATAGGAAATAGAAGAAAAGGACTCATCAAAAAAAGATTGCTAGGAGGGGCTGGGGACATGGCTCAATAGAATAAGTACTTTGTTGGCAAGCACAAGGGCCTGAGTTCAATCCCTGGTTCTGAAAAAAAAAAAAAAAAAAGAGATTGCTTAGAAAGATACAGTGAATCATCTCATAAACATCCGCTATTCACCTCTGTTATGCCAGGTGGGGACCAGGGGAGGGGCCACAGAAGACAGTCCCCACCTTGATGTACTTCACTCTGGTGGCTAAGCTGTACCAATGTCACAGATGGAACTATGGGCTGTCCTCTCAGAACCAAGAGCCAATTCTGAGAGAAGCACAAGACCTCACCAAGGCATTGGCAAAGGATAGTTGAGTCTGACCAAAGATGAGCAAAGCGACGTCTAGGAGTGAACCTTCATCTCGGAGGAAAGGCACTATGGCATCCAGCATTACCTCCTGCAGCTTTACCAAGACTAAAGTGAAATTAGGGGACAAACTGCTTGGGGATACCCCATGCTTAAGGGGTTCCCCTGGTAAACATAAAGGGGAATTCCCTTACATATGGTAGAACCCTAACTGTAAGTTTAGGGGTTTGAGGGGAGAACAGATCCTTGCTTGCTAGCAGGAGACTGGAAGGGGTGGGGGAATTCCTAAAATCTCCACTTACAGAGTAGGAGATCCCCTTCTGCTGCTCAAGTTCCTTTGTTACAGGGTACGCATTCTGAGAGACTGCTATGAGGAATAGCTTCCTGATACCTAGTATCAGACCTTTCTTTAGGTTCCCAGGATGATATCTTGACAAATGCACGCACACATAACATATATGAGAAATTATATAAGCACACAGGTACACACATACATGCACACACCCCACTCACTGGTACTATATGGCTATTAGTTCAGTGGTCCTAGAATCTAAACCATTTATTTGTATCCTTTGAACCTACTACAAAATGATCAGTTCAATGCAATTCAGAACATTTTTTTTTTTTTAAATTTCAGAAAATTTTATAAAACTTTAGGTAAGAGCCAGGTGTGTTGGAGCCTGGCTGAGCTATAATCCCAGCACTTGGGGGGGTTGAGGCAGAAGGACTGTCATGAGTTCAAGGCCAGCCTGGGCTACACAGTGAATTTAAGCCTCACCTGAACTTCAGTGAGACCCTGTCTTCAAACAAGTAGGTAAAATAGATGTCTGAAAAATACATAGTCCTGAAACATTATCAATTCACATTTTTTGGCTGATTCAAAGTACTTGTAGAAAGAAAAAAAGGAAGAAGCAAAAAAAAAAAAAAAGAAGAAAGAAAAAGAAAAAGTAGCAGGAGCATCACTTGCTAGGAACACCTACAATGTATTAAGGATACAAGAAGAGAGCCAGCGTACTTGAATTTAGTAGTTGTGGAATGCAAATAAGACTTTAAAACTGAAATAAAATTAAATCCATTTTTTGCCTTCTGTCACTTTAATCTTAGATAAGCAACTAACTTTAGAAACACCTCTTTCTTTCTTCTTCTTGAGACAGGGTCTAAGTAGTTCAGTCTAACTACAGTGATCCTCTTGCTTCAGCCTCTCTGAGTTCTGGGATTAGAGCTGTGTGCAGGCACACCAGGTAGTAACCTCACATTTTAAAGGGGGTAGGGTTGTGACAGTTAAAACATAATAAGTAACTACTTGCAAAATGCCTAATGCCTAGAACTGATAAGTACATAAAGGAAAAAAGTATAGTATTATTACATGATGCCATAAAGGCACATAGCATACACAGACACAGTAGGCAGCACTAGTTTTTCCAGGGTGTAAGTCATAAATTTCCATTAATGTAAACATTTCACAACTAATATCTACAGACTCTATGCACCTGAGGACCTGTATTAGAATTTCAAGCTTATTGATTGCTAGTGGCAAGAATACAATATAGATAGGTGGCAATATGCTTATTACTGGAAAAATAATTCAAAGCTCACTTTTTTGTGAAAAGGTAGTAATATCATTTTTTTTTTTTTTCTTTCAGGCTAGCCTCAGACTCATTGTGTAGCCGAGGCTGGCCTCAAACTTGCAGTGATCTTTCTACCTTGGCCTGGAGTGTTCTGGGATTACAGGACAGAAACACCATGCCTGGCAGTAGCATTATTATTTTATTATTTATTTATTTATTTATTGCAGAACTAGGGATTGAACTCAGGCTTGCCAGGCAAGCGCTTATTCTACTCAAGCTATCTCCCAGCCCCCCCCCCCTTTCTAAACATATATGTATTTACCTGCACAGGGTCTCACTACACAGCTTAGGCTCACAGTGATCCTCCTGTCTCAGCCTTCCCAGTGCAGGGATTAGAGTGGTGCACCCCCACACTTGGTTTCAGTGGCTAGCACAGGGCCCCTTGTTCCAGCACAAGCAGGGAATGTGGTACCAGAATTGAACCCAGGTCCTTGCACTTGCTAGGCATGTGCTTAGACCACTGACCTGTCTCCTCGGCCCAATAACATCATTCTTTAATTTGAAATTACGTTCACTCTGTAAAGTGGAACTAATGTTTTTTTTTTTTTTTTGTTAACATTACTCACACAGGTACTAAAATTAGA
>PVKA01023158.1:0-12500 GCA_004027165.1 Ctenomys sociabilis | reverse complement strand
TTATTGTCGGCTCGTTATGTGGCGGAGCCCGGCCGCGTAACGCGCCTCTCGCCCTCAGCGCCTCGGAAGCGGGCGGCGGCGGCGGCACCACTCGGCGCGCCCGGAGGAAGGATATCTGGTGGAGGGTCGGTGGCTGCGCGCGGCTCGGAAGGAGGGGGCGGCGAGGGGCTCCCGCACGCACTCCGCCGCTCAACTTCGGAGGCCCCGCGCGCTCCCCGCGGCTCGCCGCCCGCCCCCTTCTCCGCGCGGGACGCTGCCCCGAGCGCGGCGGGGCGGGGGTGAGGACGACCGGAGCGGCCGGAGGCGGCGGCGCGTGCGGCAGCCGCGGAGCCAGCGGGCGGGCGCGCAAGCCGCGGGAGGGTGAGGCCGAGCCCTGCGAGACCGGAGCGCCGCGGGCGGGGGCGGGGGCGGACGGCGCGGGAGCCGCGGGGAGCGAGCGCGCGGGACGCGGCCCGAGGCCGGGCGCCAGCCGGGGCAGCGGGCGGCGGCAGCGCGCGCCATGTCGTTCAGTGAGATGAACCGCAGGACGCTGGCGTTCCGAGGAGGCGGGTTGGTCACCGCCGGCGGCGGCGGCTCCGCGAACAATAACGCTGGCGGGGAGGCCTCGGCTTGGCCTCAGCCGCGACAGCCCGCGCCGCCCGCGCCACCGCAGCCCAATGGGCGGGGGGCCGACGAGGAAATGGAATTGGAGGGCCTGGAGCCCCAGGACGTGGAGGCCTCCGCCGAGGCCGCCGCCGCCGACGAGACCAAGGAGTTGCTGCTCCCCCAGGACGCGGGCGGCCCCACCTCGCTGGGCGGCGGCGGCGGCGGCGGCGCGGGGGGCCCCCTGCTAGCGGAAAGGAACCGTCGGACTCTGGCCTTCCGAGGAGGCGGTGGCGGGGGTCTCGGCAACAATGGCAGCAGCCGCGGCCGGCCCGGGACCTCGGCGTGGCCCCTGAGGCATTTCAATGGGCGAGGGCCGGCTACTATGGATCTGGAGCTGGACTCGCTGGAGACCAAGGAGTTGATGCAGGACGGCGCGTCCCAGAGCGACAACACGGAGGACGAGGAGGAGGGGGCGAGCCTAGGCGACGGCAGCGGGGCGGAAGGCGGCAGCTGCGGCCACAGCAGGCGGCCGGGCTGCGATGGCGGGGACGAAGTGGAAAGCGGCGGAGTGGGAGCCGGCGAAGGGGAGCCTGCGCAGCTCCTGGCGCTCGCCCGGCCCAAGACCCTAATGCAGAAGCTCCAGTGCTCCTTCCAGACCTCCTGGCTCAAGGACTTTCCCTGGCTGCGCTATTCCGACGATACTGGCCTTATGTTTTGCGGCTGGTGCCAAAAGACCCCTGAGGATGGAGGGAACATGGACCTTCCCCAGGTGGGGCACGATGAGCTTTCGCGAGGGACCCGCACCTACAAGAAAACCCTGCTCCTGAGGCACCACGTCTCCGCGGAGCACAAACTCCACGAAGCCAACGCCCAGGTACGTACAGTTCAGCCTGATCCTGCTTTCCGAGATGCTTTGGAGAAAGGTTGATCGGCTTTAAAAACCTTCCCGGGCGAAGAGGTCTGCCCGGTGGAGCGGTGCGGGGAGCGTCTTCGTGGGGGTTAGAGAGCCTGGGAACAAAGTTTTCAAAAGTTGTGTAGGGGGAGGGGAATGGAATGACAGCGCTGAATTTGTTTTATTTTTTTACGGCTTGGACGTCGTTGCTTATCAGATTGAATTACAAAGAAGATTAAAGAAAGTGACGTTGAGTTTTAACCTGAAAGATTTGAGTTTGGGTCAGAAATGTGATTAGCTGTGATTTTAGACAAGCCTGCTTACGTTTGTAGACATTTAGTGTGCTGAAGGAAGTTAGTCTGGCTACTCTTCCAGAAGAAGAGATTGAACAGTTTCCTTGAGCTTTGTCTGACGCTTTCACTGTTAGAAAAACATCTATCTGAGCAGATTTTTGTGTTGGTCAAAATAATGTGAAATATAGAGGCCAAATGTAAATATAGAGGAAGCTGTTTGAGTAACAACACTCCTTTCGTTTGTGAATAAGTTCACTAAGTTTATTTCTTAAACTTGCTGAACTTTATCACCAAAGCTTTCTTTTGGTAAATTTTTAGTTTTTACTTGTTTACTTCTTGGCTGTGAATTTAATGTTTTTTTCTTTTCAAAAGCTTTCTTGTAATATCAGTTCATGCGAAGTACTTTAAATACAGTCCTGGAACTGTTTAATGTGAATTGTTTGTACCAAATACTGTACTTGATTGAACCAGGTAGGAAACTTATTTACCAAACACCTTGAAAGTCAAAAAACTATAGTTAAAAAACAAGTAAACTAAGGAATAATTTTTAGTTATTTTAACATTTCTAAAGATAATGACCTAACACGTTGATAGCCCTTTTCAAGCCAAGTAGATGTTAATTAGACCTTTTTTTGATTTTAGACAACATAAAATCAGAATGGTGGTGGTGGATGTAGTGCTGTTGTTTTATATCAGTAGCCAGTCATTGATTTTAGGAAGTCAGTGGTCAGGTGTTAGTCGCTTTCTGGTGTTTATGGGAGCGATCCTGCGCTGGAGTTAATTGTGCATGCCAGTAACCCTACCGACACAGCACAAAAGTATCTTAGAAGTTAGGGCTTTAACTTTAAAGCATAAGGTTTTTGTTGTTGTTTTGTTTTGTTTTATTTATTTATTTATTTATTTATTTATTTTCCCCAGTGGGCTGCATGATAGTTTGGGTTTTGTGGATATATATTCAGTTGCCTAATCCTTAAGGTCACATTTAAGAGACAGAAAGCCCTAGGTTAAGTAAATGGTCCTGAGACCAGGGCAATCACTGAGAGTAAAACCATAGTGACTTATAACAGAAAAGGAAATTAATTTGGAGTAAATCAGGGTCAGTAGTTTTGTGAGCTTGGGTGAATAGATGTAATATTTTCCTGTCTCTGTGCCAAACACATTTATGTTACTCTATGAAGTATCTCATTTTACAGGAGAGAAATCTAAGGTTTCAGGGGGTTAAATAATGTTCCTGAAGTTACTTAGTAGGATGATGGAAGCAGGGAACTTGTGAAAGTGAAAGCTTAATTTCCAAATAATCTAGGTGGGTTATTTAGGAAAGTTTAAAAAAAGCAGTTGGAGTGAATTCTAACACTTCCCCCTACACCCTTGGTCTCTATGGGAATTGTATCAAGGGGCACCTTACCACTGAGTTACTTTCCCAGCCCATTTTATTTTATTTTGTGGTGTAAGGTTGCCCCAAGTTGCCCAGGCTGGTCTAATTTGTGACCCTCCTGCTTCAGCCTTCTGAGTAGCTGGGATTACAGGCGTGCCTTGTTGAATCAACAGTGGACCAGTTATTCCTATCAGCATGGTGCCTCCTTCTAGGCAAATCTGAATGGAATGCAAATTATAATTAGCAGTTTAGTGAACTTGAAATCAGAGATGCGGGCAATTAGTTGGATAACCTTCTGATTTAGGTGTGGATGTATCCTTTAGATATTTTAACTGGATCACAGAATTCATTCCAAGTTATATTTTCTTTTAACTTGACCTCTGAAATATCCTTTCTTCTCCAATTGAGGTTGGCCTTTACTATAATCTGTTAGGCCACTTTCTTTTTCTTTTTCTTTTTTTTTTTTTTTTTTTTTTTTTTTTTTTTTTTTTTTTTTTTTGTCTTTTTGAGACAGGGTCTCACTATGCAGTTCAGGCTGGCTTTAAGCTCACTTTGTAGCTCAGGCTGGTCTCGAACTCACAACAATCCTCCTGCCTCAGCCTCCCGAGTGCTGGGGTTACAGGCATGTGCCACCACACCCAGCTCAAGGCCACTTTCTTTAAGGACATTTTTTGGTTAGATTTAGCTTGTATTCCCTTGTCCTATTGGTCTCCTTGATTGAGTTTCCATGTTTTCAATTTGAATTGATCTGCATCATTTCTCTAATTTCTAACCTGAGTTTGGGGGACCACTTGTTATCCTACTGATTTAGGATAATCTGTTACTCTTATTAGTATGAGTAACAGATTCCAAATTTGTATTAGGTAGAGTTCAGCCTTTATTTTCCTTCTGTTGTCCTTAAGCTGTTGAGTACCTGTAGGAGGCAGTATAACATAGCTTGTAAGAGCATTCTTGGGGGCATGGTTCAAGAATTCTAATCCTCTACTTTCTTAGTAATAAAATTAACTAACTTCTAGTTTCCTCACATATGCAAAGTATATTGTTGAGTCACTTAGCAAATAATAAATATTATCACGATTACTTTTGGGTTCTTAAAAATCTTTTGTTTTAAAGATGTGCCGTTTGTAATTTAGGCTGACCTTAAACTCAGTGGTCCTCCTGCCTCTGCCTCAGTTTTCAGAATTGGGGAACTACAGGCATGAGCTTTCACATCATGCCTCACTATTTCATTATTTATTTTTATCACAGGTAACTGCTATGGTATTCCTTTTTAAGGCAGCTGGTATACACAGCAACATTTTATTATTTATTTTTTGCGATAGGGCTTAGCTGTGTCTTCCATGCTGGTCTTGAGCTTGTGTTAATCCTCCTGCCTCAGCCTCCTGAGTGCTGGGATCACAGGTTATGTGTCACCATACCATCCTATCAATTTTTGTCAGCTTGTTTGTTGAGACAGGGCTTCACTAAGTCTTCCAAACTATCTTATTAATGTGAATCTTAGTCAAACTAAATCAGACCTCCTGTGTACCCAAGACTGGCCTTGAGTTCTCAATGCCATTCCCTTATTTAGCTTCCTGAGGACTGGGATTGTTGTACCATACCACATTGGTGATTTTGCCACTCTTAGGGAATTTTATTTTATTTTATTTTTTGCAGAACTGGGGATTGAACTCAGAACCTTGCACTTGCCAGGGAAGCATTTATTCCACTGAGACATCTCCCCAGAATTTTATTCTTTTGAGACAGCATCTTACTATGTAATTCAGACTGGCCTTGAATGAACTACCACTGTGTAGCGTAGGTTGCCCCTGAACTCACATCAATCCTGCCTCAGCCTCCATAGGGCTGGGGTTATAGGGGCATATCATTACTACACCTGGCTTGGAATTATTCTTGATTCTAAAGATCTAACTCTTTATCATTTTTGTGTCTTCTGAGACTTTGGCCATGGAGTCTGAGCAATTTTTCATCATACATGTAATTCTTCTTCAGCTTAATGAATACTGTGTTGAATTGGCTTTTTCTTAAACACTGAAGTGATAATTTGAAAGTTCAGGCAAGAATTAGGGCCTCATGTAGTTCACTCTCTTTATTTTCCAGTTAACTTTTTGGCAGTATTGGGGATCACCAAGGCTATGTATATGTTAGGCAGGTACTCTTTTACTAAGCTGCATCTCCAGCCTTCCTTTTTAAAAAAAAAAAAAAAAAATGTTTCAGAAGAGTGGGCAGATCTTAGTATTTACTTGGGATTAACTTATTTTTCATATTTCTATGAATGAGAGTTTTTTTATTTTTTTTAAATGTATTTAGTATAGGGTCTACAGGGTTTCACTATACAGATCAGACTTCTGATCCTCTTGTTTTCAGGCTCTCAAATGCTGGGATTATAGGCACCCAGCACTCCCAATCTGAGTCTCCATCTCAGCTCCCCCAGGAGTGACATGGCATGCCTGGAATCAAACCCCTCTGCTGAGCTATCTGGCCCTAAGTTATTTGTTAATATTTTAGGTGGTGACCAAAAATACTTGAACACATTCTTTAAAGGTTTGATTTTTTTTTTTTTTTATATGGAATCTTGCTTAGGGTGGCCTTGGTGTTTCTGGGCTCAAGTGGTCTTCCTTCCTCACCCTCCTTAGCTAGGACTATAGGTATGTACCACTACACACCTGACTTTAATAATCTTTTCATTGTCCCTTAGCTTGATCTCAGGGTCTGAGCTACACACCTAGCCCTTTGTAAAAAAATTTTTTTTGAGACAGAGTCTTGCTATATTGCCCATATTGACCTTCAGCTTTTGGTCCTCCTGCCTTGACCTCTCTTACCCCAGTACTAGGATTGCTGGTGTGTGTCCTCAGCCTTGCAAGTGCTGCCATTACAGGTGTGTGCCACCTTGCCTGTGCTGCACACCAGCTGGAGTACCTGAATTTTCATAAACATGCCTTGGGAAAATTCCTATGTAGAGCCTTTTGTCATAGAGGTATCCGTGAGAATGTAACCCCTCTTGTTTTTTTTGAGGGGGCAGAGTACTAAATTCATTTTTATTTTGAGAAACACCTGAACTGTATTGTCAGAGTCAAGTTCAATGATTAGCTTTTTTGGGATTTTATCAGAGGATTTTTTTTTTTTTGAGAGGAACTGGGGATTGAACTCAGACATTTGTACTTTGCCAGGGAAGCACTTATTCCATAGAGCTATCTCCCTGGCCCTTGACCCGAGGATTTAAATGTGCTTTAATTAACATGATTATCACTACATCTCAATTCAAACCACTTTTTGTTCAACTATGACATTTTCTAGCTTCAAGCACCCAATTTGTCAGCCCTTTTTCCATTTTACAACATGCATTCAAAAATATAAATTTAACTTTCCGGAAATTAGACAATTCAGAACAGTGATCTGATTGAAATTACTTGTTGGATTATGTTAACATCAGATGTAGCAAACAAGGCAACGCAGACCTACCAGCCTTCTTTGCTGTGGGCAAGAGTAAAGACCTAAAATTGGCTGATTTGCTTTTGAAGATTAAGGTGGAAAGTCTGAAAGACCTTTGACTGAAAGGAAAAATATTAAAGACGAAACAATGGCCCAAAATTACTGTTGTATAATACTTGAAATTGTTATTAGATTCAGTGAAAACTGGTTGATTTCTCTTTATGGTTTTCAGATTGGTAGTGCACTTTTTGTTTAGGCTTGACTTTTTGCCCCTCTTAAACTTAGCTAATCAGGTATATTAGGTAGATACAAGGCAGTAGAGATAATTTATAAGATTTTATCAGCCCTTGATGAACTTTGTGTTGTAAGGAGACAGACATTAGAATAAAATAATACAGGTATCATGTTGGAAGTATGTTCAGGGTACAGATAATAAAAGAAGGGATAGATCTTTTCTACCTGTAAAGCTTGTAGAACTGGCCCTTGAACTTAATGATGTAAATAAATAGGAGGCTCTTCTGCCACTAGGGTTGGGAAGACCGTAAGAAAATGAGGAATGGTGTTTCTTTTTTTTGTTTTGCTTTGGTTTGATTTTTTTTTTTTTTTTTTGACATAGGATCTTACACTATAGTCTAGGTGGCTTGGAACTCACAATCTCTTCCTGCCTCAGCCTCCTGAGTGTTGGAATTACAGATATGGACCACTGAGTTCATTTAGAGTGGTGTCTGGTGTTTTGTGTGTAAAGGGCCCTTAAAATTTTAATAGAAAGTTGGTGATAAAGCATATCTTTCACAGTCAGATTGGTAGGATGATATGCTTCCTTTAAGTCTGTCTCCCTTCCCCTCTGCTATATATACCCTTAAATAAGAGAATCCCCTTAATAGAGGACATCATAGTAGTAATCAGAAGACTGTAAAGAGTAGCTTCCTCTGACATGCACAGAGTCCTGAGTTTGATTCCTGGTATAAAAAATAAAGAATAGCTTCCTGTATCACTACCAAATATTAGTTTGTCACTGTCACTAGCCCACTGATACACTTGCTGTCATAGCCTTTGTTCTCCTCACGTAAAAGTGAGAATTTTTCTAATTTTTTTAATGGTAGTAAAGTTTTATTAAAGGTAGAAAAAGAAACAGGCTCTGCAGAGTGAGTTTGAGCCAATTAACAGTAGGAAAAAAGGTAGGCCCTATAGCAGGCCATCTATTCAGGCCAAGAATACAGTGACCTAACATTTAAATTTGGAAATGGACCTTAGTTATTTTTTTCCAATATATTGTTCTAGTGGGTTGCTATAATAAGTTGTGTTCTTTTTTCTTTAGTACAGGGTCTACAGGGTATCACTATACAGATCGGACTTGTAGTGATCCTTTCTGTTCTTCAGCGCTGGGGTTACAGGTATGTGCCACCATGCCCACTCTCAGTTGCCATCTCAGTGTGCCCCCCAGGGGGGCAGGGCTGGCATGGCAGGCTGGGGATCAATCAAACTTCACCCCCAGCATCTGCCAAAGCAGGCCCTTTGATCTGAGCTATCTGGCCAGCCCTTTAAAATACAGATTTTAATCTTCTAATGTTTTTTAGCTTGATATTTGTGTTGGAAATGTGTTTCCACTAATCCTTTTATTAAAGCAAGGACTGAAATTTTGAGAGTAGATGCTCCTTGATTTTTTCCCACAAACTAGCATTTTCCAAACATTAATGAGCCGGGCATGGTGGCATAGGCCTGTAATCCCAGCAATCAGGAGGCTGAGGCAGGAGGATTGTTGTGAGTTCGAGACCAGCCTGAGCTACAAAGTGAGCTTAAGGCCAGCCTGAATTGTGTAATGAGACCCTGTTTCAAAAAGACCAAAACAAAACAAACTACAAAAAAAAAAAAATTAATGGATTGACTATGCGCTGTTGAAACTAAAATTTGTAGTGTAGTGATTGGAGGTAAAGTTAGCTTTTCCTCAGAAGCAGTAGTAGTCTTATGTTCCACAAACTGGTAGTGTTAAGTCGTTCCCCAATGCTGGAAAGCAGTTAACAGTCTTTTTTTCTTTCACTCTTCCTCCTATTTCCCCACTTAAATTCTGCTTGCTCAACATTTCTTTCAGATATTTTTCCATGTTTATGTATGCCTCACTTTCTATTAACTCCATCTTGCCTTGTTAAGGTCCTCCTTTCTTGTAAGAACATTGTAGTATTGTAACAGCTTTTTTTTGTGTGTGTATAGATGTTATGTATGGGTCTGTCTATTTTATGTATTTGTAACAGGGTCTCACTACTGGTGCTGGCATGGCATGCAGTGCTGAGGATCGAACCTTGGTCGCCGTACTTGCCTACGCAGGCGCTTAGTCCACTGAGCAATCTCATTGGCCTTGTATGTAGCAGCTTTCTAACTGGTCACAGTATTTGCAGACTTAGCCCCTGATCTTAATCTTTCCCATTGTTGCCACAATGGTATTTTTGTGTCCCCCAATCCAATACTAAAAAGGGAGTATTCTGTCACTCCCCTTTTAGAATTCTAGCCCTGGGTTTAGTTTCCAGAACCAAAAAGAAAAAAAAAACTATTTACCCCTCTCTCTGTAGAGATACAGATATATCCAATTATAAAAAGCTCTTTACTGTGCCCATAGTACTTGTTCTTAATCTTCTGAGTGCCCATATTTATAATCTGATGAAATTAATGGACAGCTGGGCAAAGTGGGCCACCTGTAGTCCCAACACACAGGTGGCTGTAAGCCCAATGGCTTACCAAGAGTTTTAAGCCAGCCTACTGGGTACATAGTGAGTTAAAGGCAAGAACCTGTTTTTGTTTTTTTTTTAAAGGAAAGGAAGAATGCAATAGTTGGTTGTAGGCTCTTTGGGGCTGAGTGAAGTGCCTTGGAGTTCTTTGATGAGTTTAAAATCTGAGATTGTGCCAAAGATGTCAAATCTATGACCTGTGGGCCACTTGCCCTTTATTACTTATATTTAAGTAATAATTGAAGTAATTAAATTTGATATTTAAGTAATTAAATTTGATATTTCATATACCTCTCAAGACAGTTGTTCTTAATGCATTGTGGCCCAGGCAAACCAAAAAGATTTTTTTTAAAGCCAAAAGATTTTGACATGATGAAGTATCCCATTTTTTCCTTATGCAGTTTTATGTGTTTAGATATTTATCCTCTCATCCAGTTCTTGGTATTTTGTAAGGCTGTGTTCAAATCTCCTCTAAAGTATTGTGTACAGAAAAATTAGATATACTTTTCTGCTTTTACAGCATCTCAGCTTACATCATATTCTTCAGCACTTGAAGGGTCTTTGTTAGTCATAAACTTCCAAGTTTGGAATTAAGTTTAAATTGCTTTGATTCCTTGCATATACTATAGTCAAAGCAGATGTTCAGTTAATAATTACAAAATGAAAGAGTAAAGTTAGAATTTTCAAGCTTTTAAGAGCTTTTCCCCCAAGCAGAATAGTTATTATTCATAGCCTATGTCTGAAAATAAGTATGAGGATGATAGGTTAAAGGATTTTAAGTAAATGAATACTTCTGTATTCTCGAAGCTTCGGAAGAATTGATTCTAAGATCTCAGCCAGATTAAAATTAAAGCATCTTCACAAATAAAATTCAACATCTGATACTTGACTCTGAAAATCCATTCCCTTAAAACCTATAACCATTTTAGACTGAATCTGAGTTGTGTTTTCCTTTTTCTGGGGGGAAGGGTCTACAGGGTATTCAGGGTCTCACTACTAGATTGGACTCATAGTGATTTGGGGATTACAGGCATGTTCTACCACGCCAGTCTCAGTTGCCATCTCAGCACGCCCCAGGGGCAGGGCCTGCAAGGTGGGACCAAGGATAGAATCCCCAGCATCTGCAGAGCTATTTGTTCAGCCCTTCTGTTTTCCTTTTTGACAAAATTTTTATATTTGAAAAAATCATCGTATAAATACTTACCACCTTTTCATCAGTTTTTATTTAGTGATAAGTTATGCTACCAAAATACTAACTGGAAATAGAAGACTAAAAAAAGGGACCAAAAAGAGAGATATAAACTGGCTGATTTTGTGTTTGGTTTTAAAAATTGCTTAATTTATTTGGTTCAGTAAATAATATTGGCAGTTTATTTTATTGCTGTGTGCATATTTAGCTACTTTACCCAAATCCTCAAGTAATAATCTCCTTTGAGAGTACACATTTCTTGACTTGGAAATGTTTGATTTTTGAAGGGGATATTTGATAGCCATTAGAAACACACATCATAGGAACTGGAGTTGTAGCTCAGGGATAGAATGCTTGGTTAGCTTATGCTGAGTCCCTGGCTTTATCATCACAAACAAAATAATCCAGCGCTCTGGGAGGCTGGGACAAGAATCACGTTTGAGCCCAGCCTAGACAATTTAGTGATCCCATTTAAAGGAGAAATTAAAAAGGGCTAGGTTTATAGTTCAGTGTGAATACGCGGAATTTAGTCCTCAGTACCACCAAAAAAGAAAGAAAAAAAGCCCACTCACAAAACCCGTAGCATCATATAGTCTTTTTACCAAATAATGAAAGTAAAATTGGTAATATTGCTTATGAAATCAAGGGGATATTATGTTCTCGTATAGTAGTAATAAGGAAGAACAGTGACTATACAGTGTTTGATTTGTAGAGCTTGTATCAAAATACAGTGGATAGATATTTTAGTAGTTGGGCTTTTAAGTTTGTGTTTATGTGTTATTTGGGGTTGAACTGAGTATGTTTGCATTGAACTACATTTCCAGCCTCCCTTCCTTTTATTTTGAGACAGAGTCATTGAATCAGCCTCAGAATTGACTCAGAATTTGTTGACTTGAGCCTTTATACAGCTCAGCATATTAACATGGCTTCAACTTGTGACATTGTCAGTCTTACGGAAAACTCACTACTGTTATGGACTAATGGACTATATTGGATTATTTTTGTTAAATTCATGCACCTATAATATTTAAATGGCAGTGGAATACCCATCTCTGACAAAACTAAACAAAAAAGGGGGATATAAATGAAGGATCATTTTTGTATCCATGTGTACAAAATAGGATATACAGCTACATTCTCTTAAATCAGTGATTAGAAAGATTTGGTCTAATAGTGTTTGTGGACAGGATATCATGTCTGCATCTTGTACAATGATTTCTCGCTTTTTGATCTTTTTTTTTTTTTTAGCGGAACCAGGGATTAAACTCAGGCCCTTGGGCATGCCAGAGAAGAAGCATTTATTTTACTGAGCCATCTCCCTGGCCCCTTGGTCTTTTTTGAGACAGTTCAGGCTGGCCTTGAGCTCATTTTGTAGCACAGGCTGGTCTTGAACTCAGCAACAGTTCTCCTGCCTCAGCCTCCTGAGTGCTAGGATTACAGGCATGTTCTGTAGTTCTAGTACAGTATTTTTTGTTTGTTTGTTTGTTTGCTTGTTTCAGTTGACTCCTATATACCTGGGAACAGCACAAAAATTTAGATGAGTTATCATTTAGTTTCACAAAATTGGTATTATTGTATGTATTCATTCTATGACCACTACTCAACAGTAAAAGTAATATTTTATAGCTTGGGCGTACCTATGATTGGTTTGAATGGAGCATTGTGATCATTTTGAAATCCACCATTAGATGGTTTTTTTCTGTAAGAATTTTTGCATTCCTGCCTTGCTTATGCCCCTCCCCTCCTGCTGCCCTTTCAGCACATATATACACTAGTCTATGTCATTACATGCTTTTCTTTATTCCCATAAAATTATGGGTATGTATTTATGTTTTTTGTTTTGGGTTTGCAATGTTGAGGTTTGGGCCTTGGGGTTTTCTACCACTGAACTATATCCCCAGGTTTTGTTTTTTTTTTTTTTTTTTTTTTTTTTTGTGTTTGTGTTTTAATTCAGGGCCTTTTGGTTGCCAGGCAAGTGGTTTTTTTTTTTTTTTTTTTTTTTTTTTTTTTTTTT
>PVKA01023157.1:0-36043 GCA_004027165.1 Ctenomys sociabilis | reverse complement strand
ACATGGGAAAGATTTTTAAAATGCCGATCTTCTTTATGGAGCAGGATGGCAGAGTCAGCCGCGCTGTCTCTGGCCGGTCTCCCCGATCTTCTTTATTTGAGGCCGTCTCACTAAGGAGTCCAGCGTGGCTTTGAGCTCAGTGTTCCTCCAGCCTCAGCTTCTTGAGTGCGGCCATCCTACGCATGCGCCACCACACCCAGGTAAAATTTTGATCAGTTCTGAAGGCAGGCGATGGAATGAGCTGCTTTGCTACATTACCTCCTTCATTTTGAAGTACATCTGAAAGTCGTAAAAGAAAAATTATTATTAGAGGTATAAAACTTGTGAAAATGTCACCAGCGTCTTTGTCATGATCGCCTCTGTGTGCGGTGGGTGATCGCCCTGGTGGCACATGTACTAGCCTTCTGTGTGTGGCAGGACTAGGGATGATGAGTTGCTTTAATTTTTGCTTGCAGGTACACTCAGCTCATCAGTGAAAATATCTGCAGAACAAAAGTGAAATTAAATAGGAAAATTGCACTGTTTTCTCTCTTTCTGTCTTTCTTTCTTTGAGACAGGGTCTCACTATGCAGTGTACGCTGTTCTTGAACTCACTGATGTAGCCCAGGCTGGCCTTGAACTTATGTGATTCTGCTGCCCCTGCCCTGGTGTTGTGGCATGTTCTACTATTCCTACCTCCACAATTCCAGTTTCTGACCCAACCTCTTATCATTCTATTATTTTGTTTTTGTCCCACCCCTCCCTATCCCTTTGAACTTTTACCTTAATAGTCTTCTTCAGGTTTTTTTTGTTTTGTTTTGTTTTGTTTTTTATGTATTTGGTACAGGGTCTCACAGCTCAGACTCGTAGTGATCCTCCTGTTTTCAGCCTCTCCAGCACTGGGATTATAGGCGAGCACCACCATATCTGGCCTTGGTGGCCAACTCAGTGCACCTGGGGGAGGGGCTGACATGGCACATGGTGCTGGGGATCAAATTCTAGTCCCTGCGCTTCCCTAAGCAGGGGCTTAGTCTACTGAGCTATCTTGCTGGTCCTGTTTGTTTGTTTTTGAGACAGTGTATCACAATGCAGTCTAAATTGGACCTAAACTCATGGTTTAGGTCCTCTTGCCTCAGCCTCCTGAGTTCTGGGATTACAGACCACAGAACTCTGTGCCACAACCTGAATGGATGTGTCTGCAAACCTGCCTTTGCTTCTGAATAATTCTGCACCACTGTCAGTCACTTCTTTCAGTCAAGATGACAGATAGTCCATTAACTTCTCTGCAGTTTCCTCCTTCCACTGCTCCCGACGTAAATTAGGGTGCAGCAAAGCTGGCAGGGGAAGTGGGCATGATCTAGTAATGACCAGATCTCTGCACATGTGCAGAACAGTTTCCAGCACCCTTCATGTGGACTTCTCCCAAGAACTCCATCAGGCTTTCAACTGGATGGCCTGGATCTGAGGTCAGCCTGAGGCATGGGATCCCAGCACTGCTTCTCCAAACCTGGATGGAAGTTTTCATGGGTTTTCTCAAGATTTGGATAGTGTAGAAGAATACAGAGGCCAAGGAAGGCTTGCTATTGTGACTTCATAATATTCTGGCCTGCTTTCTCTAGGGTGTCCTTTAATTGCTTTTGCTCCTTTTACTTGGTCCCAGCTCACTCTGCAGAGCCAGTATTTCCTTCAATCCTCAGTTTTGATTTCCCAAATAAACTTGGCCCATTGCTTTGTGCTCACTTTGTTCAGTTCTTTGGTCAAGATGAGAAGAACCTGAATCTAACCTCAGAGGCAGGAGTGAGCAACCCAGAACCTAGCGACATTTATTTGGTGAGCTTCTGTTAGAAGGAGCCACGGAACAACATTTTGGTGCAGCCAGGAGAGTCCAATAATAACCCCATCTGGCAAAACCCCAGGCCTTGAATCTCTAAGCGCTTGCCTTCTTGGCACCCACACTGCTGGGCACTCACTTTCCCGAAGTGAATGAGTCCAACTGCCACTGGCTCAGAACGTATTCTGGGAAAGTTTCTGTTCATCTGCTGCCTGGATTTACAGTAACTGTTCAAGAGACTCTTGTGCAGCCCAGGCCAACAGAGAAATCCAAAGCACTCACTGCTCCACTTATAACACTAAGTCATGTGTTTTGGGTGTTCAGATGCCCTAACAAAATCCTGAGACTGGAGTTTATAAAAAGCAAAAAAGGTTTCTGATAGTTCAAGCATGGAGAAGTCCAAGCTAGAACGAGGCACCAGCAGGTCTGGCTGATGAGAGCTGCTCTTTCAAAGACAGACACTTCCACCCCAGAGATGGAATGCTGCATCCCTACTGCAGGAGGTCAAGAGGGTCCATTGGAGAGGGCTGCATGAACTCTAATCTCCACCACCAGATTGCAGCTCTCCCTTCTTAAGGTCCTCCCAGACTTCACCTCCACGTACTGACGACAATCTGCAGATGGGCGGCAGATTCAAACCACCATGCCCTGTTTATGCCTCCTCTTTCTTCCTTTCCTGCTAGTGCAACCAGCTTCTCTGCCCCCAGGTGGGGTCCATTATCTCCCACAAGCTGTTTCCTCTGCTTTTATATATACTTAAGCCTTTGTCATCTTAAGCAAAATAAAAGCTGGAGCCTTGCCCAAGCAATTTAGCAATTTAATGAGATCCTATCTCAAAAGAAAAAATGTAAAAGGGCTGGTGAGGGGCCAGCGAGATGGCTCAGTGGAGTAAGTGCTTCCCTGGCAAGTGAGTTCAATCCCTGGTTCTGCCAAAAATAGTGGAGGCTGGTGATGTAATTAGTGGAAAGGGCTTGGGTTTAATCCCCAATACCACACACACACACACACACACACACACACATAGTTAGAGGGAGAGATTCTCCAAAAGCAAGAGCTTACAGTATCCATCCCAGAAGTAAATAAGAAATTTGAAAATCCAGGATATGCATGCCATAATAAACCATATAGCTATCATAGATAGACCCAGACAGGCAAAGGACAACAGAGGTTTTTAAAGGCAAAATAAAGAGGATTACGTAAGTTTTTAATCAATCGCCTTTGGCTATAAGGCTCAATAACAAGGCCAGCATCTGTCTGAGTTTGAGCAGACAGTTGTTTATCAGGCATCTACCTGGAAGGATTTTTTTTCTGCCCTTGAATAAGTTCACGTCCTGTGGCAAACTCTGCAAGGTTGTGGTTTTTCAGAGTCCTTGTAGAATGCCCTTGCTTTCTATTCATGGGTGTGTGGCATAAAAGCTCCTTTCCTTCTTCAACACCTGCATCTGTTTAGTTTGGTTTTGACATCAGTGACTCCATTTTGGTACAGAAAACATCCACAATGTGGAGGTGTGTGTGTGTGTGTGTGTGTGTGTGTGTGTGTGTGTGTGTGTCCATCCTGGTGAGTAACAACATTTCAGAATACATTCTGCTTCCACCAACACAAGGCCTTTTGTTGATACTTTTTTATTATTATCAGCAATTCAGAACCTACATGAACACTCATTTCTCACCAAAGATCTCCAAACTGCTGCCTCAAACTGTGCCTCATCACCCCTACACCCCGCAATAAAACCTACCATGCCCCTCTCCTACCTTGTGTTCACACATATACTGTAGCGTAGCTGTTTCCTTCAGCATAAAGCCTCCAGGTAACCACTGTCTGTACTAAAAGTTACAAATCCCTGTAGGCCTTGTATTTTTAACCCTTGATGTAAATGCCCTGGGTTTAATCCAGAGAACCCTGGAAGGAAAGAAGGAAGGACGGTAGAAAAGGAGGGAGGAAGGGAGGGAGGGAAGGAAGGAGGGAGGGAAGGATGGACAAAGGGAAGAAGGAAGGACAGAGGAAGGGAGAGAGAGAAGGAGGAAGAGGGAGGGAGGGAAGGAAAGACTTGGCTTTGCCATCTCCGAGAGGGGAACCATCATGAACCGTGTTCACCACAAAACGGTGGCCACAACCATAAACTGTTGTTCATGCTGAGAAAATAAGTTTATTTTGGGGACACAAAGGAGGGACTTAGACTTAAAATTTTTACTGTCTAAAGCTTCTGCTTCCCGTAGAAATGTAGTTCATTTTAGACTGAATTAGAATAAAGCTGGCTGGCCAAACAGCTGAGTGGATTAAAGTGCCTGCAAGCAGAAGCAGGGGCCGGGGTTTCGATCCCAAGGCCTGCTGTGCTGGCCCCACTTTCGGGGTGCGCTGAGCCTGCAATTGAGACTGGGCGTCCCAGCTCTTGGGAGGCTATAAATAGGAGGATCACTACGAGTCTGATCTAGTAGTGAGACCCTGGACCGTCCCCTAAAATACAAAAAAAAAAAAAAAAAGGCAGAAAGCTAAAAGGTTATATAAGCAAGTCTCATTTTTGAATAAAGATTCACAACTTAGCTTCACATATTTCCATCATAATATCATGCTTCCTTGAGTTCTGTGGCAAAATTCAAACATTAAGTTGTATAACTGAATTTTTAAATTTCAGTTCATTAGTGAAACTGAAATTTCACACATGTGAAGTACACACTGTTCACAGTCCTGGTAGGAAGTTGGGACACATGCATAATACATCTTCATTTCTTTTTTCATCCCTTTTTTCTTTCCTTCCTCCTCTGTCTCCTCATATTTTTTGTCTACCCATTATTTATCCCCTAGCTTTATTGTTTGGTTTTATTTTGGTTTTGTTAATGTAAATTTCAAAATAAAAATTGTAAGGGCTGGAGATGTGCCTCAGTGGTAAAAGGGCATGCTTGAGGCCCTGAGTTCAGGTCCCAGAACAATCAAAAAAAAAAAAAGAAATGTTACCATAATTGTACCTTAATCCCATACTTTAATGGCCTTTGCTGAATATCCAATATGCTGGGGATAGTGGCACGCCTGTAGCAGGAGGATGCTGCAAATTTTGAGATGATCCTGAGCTTCACAGTGTATTCAAGACCACCCTGAACTACATAGCAAGACCCTATCTCCAAAAAATAAAAAGAAAAGAAAAGAAAACATTACAGAAGCAAGAAGAATGAAAACATAAGGATAGAAAGGCAAGGTAGCTTAATAACATAATACAGCTAGCATAATTAATGCAGTGAAACAATTGTGAGCAATTTCAAACATTATAAAAACAGGAAAAGTGATGGAAAGGGACAGTATTTGACACAAATAACCACTGAAATATTCTTTTATAATAAATAGGGCCAATGATGTAGTTCAGCAATCTAAAACTTAGGCAAGTGCAGGGACTACAGTTCAATTTTTGCGCGACATGCCGAGCCATCCCAGCCCCCAGGGAGGGCTAAGCTGGCTACGGTCACCATCATCACCATCATCACCACCATCACCATCACCATCCTCTTTTAGTTCCCAAATAAAGAACACCATCCCCATAAATTATCCTTTCCCTCTTCCAACCTTTCATGAACTCCTTATACAAAGAAATGATGAAATGCTGCTTCCAGCCATATCCATTTTCTTTAACTTCTCTACATGATAGAGAGATTCTAGCTGGTACTTAGAGTTTCACATGACAGCATAGATCAAAATCGGTTCCTGATGGAGTATAAAAACTGCTGCCTGGCATGTATTCTAAAGCATCATCATTTTAAAGTTTTAGCTCTAATGCATGAAAAGATCAATGGAGTGAAATATAAACTCAAGAATAGATCTGCTTGTCGATGGGAAGTTAATACACAACTTAGGAAGTATATCAAAATGTTGGGGAAACTGATTCGCTCTCAATGGCGTTGACATGCTGGGAAACCTGAGAAAAAAGTCATCCTCCACATGATCCCTTTTTCAAAAATAATCTTCACATGTCTCAAAATTGAAATGTAAAACCTTAAAAATAGTAAAAATTAGGTGCCCCATTAGTGCGGTAGGCAGCACATCAGTATCATAAAAATTACATTTTTTATGATGTGGGATTTTTTTTCAATGTTTCTTTTTATTTGACTTATGTTTGCCAAACACAATGTTTACATTCATCATGGGAAATTGGTGCACATATTTATGTGTGTGTGTGTGTGTGTGTGTGTGTGTGTGTGTGTGTATATATATATATATATATATATATATCATATTTTTCAATCTTCTTTCCTCCACATACTTCTCTTTCCCTTCTTTCTGTGACTCCCTTCTGCCACTCTGCCACTCTGTTTCTGTAACCATCTCTGTTACTTTGCTCTTTATTTCTGACTTGGGTTTCTCACACAAGAGAAACCATGTGGCATTTAATTTTCTTTGTCTGACTTATTTCACTTAACATTATGGTTCAAGAGCTACCCACTTTCTGCAAATGCCAAGAATTTGTCCTTTTCTACAGCTGAATAAAACTCCATTGGCATATATGCTATCATTTACTTTATCCAGTTGTATTACATAGCTAGAAACAAAGGTATGCGTGTATCACTACAGTATGTATCCAGGGAAGTAACTCTTAACCTGTTACATAGCATATTTGCTAAGTTCATTTTTTCCCAAAACTGAATAGTGGATTTGAGGACCAAAAAAAACTTATAAGCAGGAAAGATTTATTGACAGAAAGCTCCTGAAAGACAGAAAGGGTCCCAAGTGGATCGGTGCTGAAGCTCTTTGTCCAAGGGTAATTTTATATAGATAAATCACAACTTGGGTAACTCTGAGTCCAACTATAATCAGCATGTATGATTACAAGTATAGTTGCTTAGCTAATATCGATCTAAGAGAGAATCAAGATATGAACAACAGTATACAGCAAGCCTCGATCACCTTAGCTTACCCATAGCTTCTAACATAGAAAGAGCAAAGGCCTTTCTGGAGAAGGATGGGAGGGTGGGCAGGCAGGATGCTCTGATCGCCCACCTATGCCTCTGATGCTTATCTAGGGTGCCTGTTCCTCGTAGTGTTAATTACAGTATAATCTCAAACTGCTGTTTATCTGGAGGGAGGTTTGTAAGCCTGGCCATCGTGTCCCCATCTTGAGGACCGGATTTTTTTTTATCAGAGATTGAACCAAGGTCCTTGCACTTGTCAGGCTGGTGCTTATGCCACTGAGCTATATCCCCAGTCTCTGTCTCTCTTCAAATTTGCCTCCAGCCACTACGTTTTTGCTCTTGTTGTTGTTCATTTCTTTCTAAACAGAGTACAGTATAGAATTAAAACAGAAAACCTTACAAGTGATACAGAATTTCACTTAACAAAATACAATGAATCTTGCACTATTGTGTTGTAATACATAGTATTGTCTTCCAACCAGTTATTCATATTACCAGACATAGGTATATAAACTGGAAGAAAAAAAGAAATGTATAAGAAATTTAGAAGACAAAAAGTACAAACAATTGGAAAAAAAAAGCATGAAATAAATCAAAACGTTAACTGTGTCTTTCCATAGACCAGCAAAAATGCACAGTACAGTTGTCCAAACCATCCTGTTTACATACTTAGATAACTCTCTTTAACCCACTCTCTCCCTCTCTCTTGTTCTTCTCCTCAGATTAATCTCTCTCCTTTTGAATAAGATCATTTCTTTCTCTCAATATCTATTGTACCCTTAAGATTACATATTTCTCGGGCTGGCAAGATAGCTCAGGGGTCTAAAGATTACATATTTCTCTTTCAGGTTCTCACACTAAGGAGACAATTTGATGGTTCTACATGTGGGTCTAATTTATTTCACCTAACAGCATGTTCTCTAGTCGCATCCATCCACTGACAATAGACTCAAATTTATCCAGTCTTACAGCTGAATATTACTCCATTGTGTAAAAATGCCACATCTTTATCCATTCTTCAATTCATGAGCATCTAGGTAATTTCCAGGATTTAGCTATGACAAATTGTGCTGCTATAAACATGGGTGCACACACACCACTGAGGTATGAGGTTTTCAATTCTTCTGGAAAAATTCTCAGAAGAGAAATCACTAGCTTGAATGAGATCTCTAATCCCAGCTTTTTAAGAAAACTTCACACTACTTTCCATAGTGGTTGTACTAGACTTCACTTCCACCAACAGTACAGAGGAGTTCCTTTTTCTCTACAATCTCTCCAGAATTTGTTATAGGCTGACTTCTTGATGTTATCCATTCTTTCTGGGGTGAGATGGAATCTCAGTGTTGTTTTATTGAATTTCTTGAATGACCAATGATGTTGAGCATACTTTTATATATTTACTTGCCATCTGTATTTCTTCATCTGAAAAGTGTATATTCACCTCAGATGCCCATTTTTGAATAGAGTCGTTAAATATGGGGGGCCTGGCTTTTTTTAATTCCTTATATATTCTAGATAGAAAGCCTTTGTTAGAGGGACACTCAGCTATAATATTTTCCCAGTTTGTGGGTTTTCTTTATACTCTGTTGGAAATTTGCTTTGAAGTGCAGAAACTTTTCAAAAAGACGAGATCTCAGTTGTTGATTTTTTGAAGTATTTCATATGTAGTTTGGTTTTCGTTCATGAACTCTCTCCCTATCCCTGTGTCTTTGAGATTTCTACCTACACTTCTATCCACAATTTTGGCATGCCTCATTTCTGTACTGCTTTCCTTGAGAGCCAAATCCCTCTCTAACTGGCTATAAATTATTTCTTTTATTTTAATTTTATTTTATTTTTAGTGTTTTTTATTTTCCATAATTTTACTGAAGAACATATAGCAATGAGACAGTTTCATATGAAATTAGTAGAACAGATTCAATAATCAATACATTGCATATTGTTATCATAGTGGATTTTGCTGTACAAGGTGCACACATGATAAACTATTTACAAACACTATCAGAGCAGATTTCTCTAATGAATTAAGAGAACGTAGATGTATATCTATATTTTTTCAAAAAGGTAAATGGTAGTACACTTTCAATAATTAATACAATTTTACATTGTTATCTCCCAAGTGATTACCAATAGTACAAGAAGCAGAGATGATATCCTGTCCAACATTATTAGTGCAAATCTTTCTTCTCATAGAATTACACAGAAGTACTGCATATTTATTCTAACTGTACTGTTTATACAAACAAAGAATGCTCGTCCCTTTGTATCCCTTTATTTTTTTAGTCCTGTAAGAGACGGGTATTCTATTGTCATTCAATTATTGCAGATGCTTGAATTCAGCAAAACAATTCAACACAGTCCAGCACTCCACAATAGAAGTGGGTTATCTGAAGGAGTTGTTGAATTGAGCCATTTACAGTTCAGCATATTATTATGGCTTTATTCTATATACCTTGTTTTTTATACTTTTCTGCTGGATGGTTAAGACTGATATAAATCAAGACCTATATAACAAAAAATGAAACTTTTAGATCTGATGAGGTCAATCAAGTCCCCTCAGGGTTTATCCTGTAAAACGGTGCCTCACTTTGTAGATCCTTTGTCAGTGTCAGGCATGTAGATGAGTCACGACCATTGCTTGACCACTTTGCTCCCTGTGAAAGCCTGAGAGGAAGTTTTCAATCCATGTGACTATCATTAGGCACACTATAGACCAACATCAACGATCACATTCCTCTGTAGCTCTATAATCTCCTTGATCAGAAAATTTGGGGCACAACTAAGTTCCATGATATTACAGTACAGGTTCTCCTATGTCCTGAGTCTTTGCTGACCTTGGAAGGCTAGGGCCAAAATGTTAGTTGACCTTGCGGCCCTTCCATTTCTCCAATTTTTCATCTGTAAATTTAGGTTGTTAACCATCTAGAAGACAAGCTGATTAGTACTTTGCAACATATGCAGTTCAGTTTACCCTAACTATCTTTCTAAATTCTTTTTAGTTGTTTTGTCTTACCTTTCTATTTGTATTTGTTCCTTTGATTTCTTATACTAGGGAGACTATATGATATTTACACATGGTTTTCTGGTTTATTTCACTTATGAGTATATGTTCAAGTGGCATCCACTTCAATATAAATGCTCCAAATTTACCATTCTTGCCTAGATCCCGCCCCATGCCTGCCGAGCCAGAGTGACCAGCCTGAGACAGCGGGGCAGACACCGGTAACCTCCTAGTTCCTGCCCCCATGCCGCCTAGCCAGAACAACCCAAATGAGACATCAGGAACAACTCCTGCAAATTCCTAGATCCTGCCCCCAAGCCCGCCAAGTGAGAGGGAATTTGCATGACTCACCCCATTTCCAGGATCAACCAGTGTGTGGTGAGTCTGAGGGAGAGCCTTTGGCTTCTTCCTGCGATTGTCATGCTACCCAGATCCCCGTCCCCAAGCCCTGCGAGTGACCAGCCTGAGACCTCAGGGCCCACTCACCAGCAACTCCACAGATCCCCTACCCTAAAACCCACCGGGCGAGTGGGAATTTCGTAGACTCCCTGGGCATCAAAGTTTGGTGAGTGTGTGGTGAGTCTGAGAGAGAGCCTTTGGCTACTCCCTGCATGTTCTGCATCATACAGAGCCTCAGGCCCCAAGACATCCTAGCCAGTGACCTGCCTGAGACACTCCAGACAGACCTTCCTGGCAACTACACAGAGCCACTACCCCAAGCCAGCCACGGGAGCAAGAAATTTTGGTGACTCTCCTGGCACTCGATCCACCCCTGCTCAGCATGGTGAGTGTGAGGAAGAGCTTCTACACCCCTAAGTGCTTCCCTAACCAGGGACCAAACAGAGGGGAACCGCAGGAGCTCCAGCAAAACGGAACTGAACATAACAGCTAAATCCAGGCCAGGCATAAGTGGATAATCTCAAACTTAATAGACTAGCACCTGATTCTCATTTTCCACTAAGGCTATGGCTATACAAAAGCACTACATCAAAGATCAGAGGTCAGTACTATATAAAATGACAAAGACAAGAAGAAAAATGCAATCTCAGGTCTTGCGTCCCACCAATAAGTACAGAGGACACTAGCTCAGCTGAACAGAACGAATTAACAGAGACGGAAGCAAAGGAACAACACTGCAAAGGTATAGCGGAACTCAGACAAGAATTAATGCCTTAAATAAAAAAAGAAATATTTAAATACATAGCATCTGAAATGAATCAAATCCAGAAAGATGTGGGGGACACTCAATGCTCAGCCAGAACAAGTGTAGAGAACACTATTCCAACTGAAACATGTGAATTAACAGTGTCAGAAGCAAAGAAACAGCAGCAGAAAGATCATGAGGAACTCAAAGCAGAAATGATTTCTGAAATCAAAAAAGAATTATTTGAAATCATAGCAGCTGAAATAGAGAAACAATTGAGGAAATATACAGAGGAAACCCAATTTGGAAGAAATTCTGCAGTAAAAGAATTAAGAACGACCTCTAAAGAAGACATGGATAAAAAAAGAAAAAAAAAAGAGGAGATCAGAAATATGATGGATTCCTGGAATGAGCAATACAGAAAAGAAATAGAATGTATGAAGCAGAGTCAAAGAGTTATAGAAGAACTGAAAATCTCACAATTCTACAAAACCATTTGAGTGAAAGCAAAGACAGAGTTTCAGATCTTGAGAATGCTGGTGCAACTAGTGAAAAGGTGAGAAAGGATATCTTACAAACAATGAGGATGCAGGAAAAAATGACCCATCACCTGCAAGATGAGGCCAGGAAGAAAAATGTGAGATTAATTGGCATCAATGAGAATGAAGGAGTCAATACAAATGATATAAAAAGAATATGGGTGGAAGTAATTGCAGAAAATTTCCCAAATATGAGAAAGCAACCTAGCATTCAGATAACTGAAGCACACAGAATGTGAAATAACTTCAACCCTACTAAAAACACACCGAGACATATAATAATCAAGATCCAAGAAATCCAACACAAGAATAATATACGAAAAGCCACTAGGGAGAAGAAGCAGATGACATTCAAAAGAAAACCCATCAGAATTACAGCCGACTTCTCTCCACAAACCATGAAAGCAAGGAGAGCATGGAGCAGAGTTCTTCAAGTCCTGTATGAAAACACATTCCAGCCCAGACTATTATAGCCTGTAAAACTCTCTTTCAAGTTTGATGGAGCAGTGAAATACTTCTATGACAAAAAACAACTAAAGAATTTCATGACGACAAAGCCATCCCTACACAGGGTACTAAAAGATGTTCTAGAGAGGGACCACAATGACCAGAACTCCACAAATGGGAATGGAAGGAACCCAATAAACGGGACAGACAATTAAACACAGGATACAAAGGTGTGAACAACCCCAGGTAAATATCATGACAAACATCAGTCAACACATTTCAATTATAACCATCAATGTAAACAGACTCAATTTACCAATTAAGAGAAATAGGCTGGCACAGTGGATTAGGAAGCAAAATCCAACAATATGCTGTATACAAGAAACACACTTAACTCAAAAGGACATTCATAGACTTAAAGTCAAAGAATGGAATGCAATACTACATGCCAAGCACCTCAGAAAACAGCAGGAGTAGCAATTTTGTTCTCAGACACTCTCAACTTAAAACCAAGAATGATCAAACTACACAAAGAAGGCCACTATATATTGGTTAGGGAAAAATTCAAGAGCAAGAGGTAATATTCATAAATATTTATGTACCAAACAAAACAGCACCCAACATTTGTCCTAATATAGGACAAATATTAATGGACATGAAAAACCTAATATCTAAGACCACAATCTTAACAGGAGACCTTAACACCCACTTATCTCAAAAAGGTAGGTCAACCACACAAAAGATTAGCAAAGAAATAGCAGAACTGAACCAGAGCGTGGAACAAATGGACCTGGTGGACATATAAAAAGTGTTAACCCAACCACAGCAGAAAAAACATTTTTTTCAGCTTCACATGGATCATTTTCTAAAATAGACCACATACTAGTCCAGAAGTCATGTTTAAGTATATGCAAGAAAGCAGAAAATATCCCATGCATATTATCTTACCACAGTGCAATGAAAGTGGAACTTAATGACAAAAGAAACCACAAAACCTGCTAAATTAAATAACACCCTACTCAGCAATCAATGGGTAACAAAAGAAATTCAACAATTCAACAAAAATTCAAGCACAACTTAGTGGAAAATATGCGATGTGATGAAAGCAGTTCTTAGAGGGAAAATCATAGCTATGAACTCACACATCAGTAAAATAGAAAGGGAATAAATAAACACCCTAATGTTGCACCTCCAACATCTACAAAAAGAAAAGCAAACGAAACCCAGATAGCAAAGACAGGAAGAAATCATAAAGATTAGAGCAGAAATTAATTCAATTGAGATGAAGAAAACAGTTCAAAGAATCCACAAATCAAAAAGTTGGTTCTTTGAAAGACTAAATAAGGTTGATAAGCCTCTAGCTAACCTCATCAACAAGAGGAAAGAAAAATTCAAATACAAAACAATAAGAAAGGAAAAGGGTGAAATCACCACAAACCCAGTAGAAAATAAAAAGATTGTCAATGGCTACTTTGAGAATCTTTAATCTCATGAATAGAAGAGACAGATGAAATAGACAGATTCCAAGAAAGGTAAAAATTACCAAATCTGAAACAAGAAGATGCAACAACTCTCCATAAGCCAATAACAGCCAAAGAAATACAAAATGGAATAAAAAGCATACCGACAAAGAAAACTCCAGGTCCTGATGGATTCACAGATGAATTCTACAAGAAATGTATAGAAGAAATAATCCCTACACTCCTCAAACTCTTCCATGAAATTGAAAAGGAAGCAGTCCTCCCAATATCATTTCTGGAGGCAAGTATTATACTGATTCCAAAACCAGGGAAAGACACAACTAAAAAGGAGAACTACAGGCCAATCTCCCCCATGAACATAAATGCAAAAATACCCCACAAAATCTTGGCAAAGAGAATACAGCAAATCATCAAGATAATACACCAAGGTCACGAACGATTCATTCCAGGGATGCAAGGATGGTTCAATATTTGAAAATCTATAAATGTAATACACTATATTAATAGACTAAAATCTAAAAACCACATGATCATCTCAATTGATGCAGAGAAAGCTTTTGACAAAGTCCAACACTCATTTATGTTCAAAGTCCTACAGAAAATTGGAATAGATTGACTTTACTTTAACTTGATAAAAGCCATCTATGACAACTCAAAGATGAATATAATCCTGGGAAATGTCTCTTGGGCACGGTGGGCCTGGAGTTCTACACTCACTAAACTTTGATGCCCAGAGAGTCGGGGAAATTCCCACTCGATCAGCGGGCTTTAGGGCAGGGGATCCAGGGAGGTGTTGGTGAGCGGGTCCTGAGGTTTCAGGCCAGTCACTGGCTTGGAGGGGTTGGGGGCAGGGATCCGCGTAGCGTGCGTGGGAAGAAGCCAATGGCTCTCCCTCAGACTCACCACACTCTCACTGATCTGGGAAGCCTGGTGAGTCATGCAAATTCGCTCTCATTGGGAGAGCTTGGCGTGGGATCCAGGAGGCTGCTGGAGTCAGCTGCTGTCTCAGGCCAGTCTCTGGCTGGGCAGTGTGGGCGGGATCAAGTAGACTGCTGGCATTGGCATTGCTGTCTCGGGAGGTCTCTGGAGCTGGGCGGGCTCGGGCGGGATGGAGCAGGATGGCGGAGTCGGCCACGCTCTCTGGCCGGTCCTCAAAGACGAATATAATCCTAAATGGGGAAAAACTGAAATATTTTCTCTTAAATCAGGTTCAAGACAAGGATGTCCTTAATCACCCCTCCTATTCAACATAGTTTTGGTATCATTAGCAACAGCCATTAGACAAGAGATAGAAATAGAATCAATAAGAATAGGTAAAGAAGAAGTTAAATTACCACTATTTGCAGATGACATGATACTTTACTTGGAAGACCCAAAAAATTCCGCCAAGAAACTACTAGAATTGATACAGAAATTCAGTAGAATAGCAGGATACAAAGTCAGTACTCAAAATCAACAGCATTCCTCTACACAGATAACAAGCACACTGAAAGGGAAACAATAGAAACAATACCTTTAACAATAGCACTGCGGAAAATGAAATAGCTTAGAATTCACTTAACCAAGGAAGTCAAAGATCTTTTCACGGAAAATTGCAACACCCTAAGAAAAGAGATTATAGAGGATTTCAGAAAATGGAAAGATATTCTATGCTCTTGGATAGGAAGAACCAACATCGTAAACATGGCTACATTCCCAAAATTGCTGTTAGAATTTAACGCAGTCCCTATCAAACTGCCACCAACATACCTCCCAGACATAGAGAAATCATTCCTAAAATTTATTTGGAAGCACAAAAGACCTAGAGTAGCAAAGTCAATCTTGGCCAATAAAGACAAGGCAGGAAGCATCACAATTCCTGACTTGAAATTATACTACAAAGCCACTGTAATAAAATCAACATGGTATTGGCAACAAAATAGAAGTGAGGATCAATGGAATAGATTAGAAGACTCAGAGGCATCTATGAACACACTGAGCCATCTGATCTTTGACAAAGGGGCTAAACAAGCTCACTGGAGGAAAGATAGCCTCTAAAACAAATGGTGCTGGAAAACATGGCTGTCTGTATGCCGAAAACTAAAACTTGACCCAGCTCTATCACCATGCAGTAAGCTAAAGTCAAAATGGATTAAAGATTAAACATTAAAACAGAAACACTCTCTTGGAAGAGAAAGTAGGAGGAACTCTTGAAGACAGGGGTAGGTAAAGAGTTCATGAACAAACATATATTCGCATGGGAAACACTTGAAAGAATGAACAACTGGGATCATTACTTCTTGAAGAGTTTCTGCACATCAAAAGAAATTGTCAACAAAGTGAAAAGACAACCCACAATTTTGAAAAAATCCTAACTAATAAGCAATCAGACAAAGGTCTGCTGTCTAGAATATATAAAGAACTAAGATATAATAGGGCCCTCAAATTTAAAGACCCAATTCAGAAATGGGTCTTTGTGAGATGAATACACACTTCTCAGAGGACGAAATTAAAGAAGCAAATAAATATATTAAAAAGTGCTCCACATTGCTAGCCATCCATGAACTGCAAATAAAAACAACACTAAGATAACATCACACTCCAGAAAGAATGGCTACCATAAGGAAATCAACCAACAACAAATATTGGAAAGGTTGTGGGGAAAAGGGAACACTTCTCCACTGCTAGTGGCAATTTAGACTGGTAAAATCATTGTGAAGATCAGTGTGGAGCCTCCTCAAAAGAGTAGGACTGGAAATCCCATTCAAACTGGCTATCCCCCTCCTGGGAATTTTCCCAGAGGAACTGAAAACATTGTATCATAGTGATATATGTGTACATATGTTTATAGCAGCACAATTTGTGATAGCAAAACCTTGGAAGCAACGAAGATGTCTGTCACATAAGGAATTTTTGAAAAAGATGTGGTATTTCTATATAATGAAGTATTACTCAGCTATAAAGAATGATAAACTTGAAGCATTGACATTGAAGTGGATGCCACTTGTAGATATACTCAAAAGTGAAATAAATTAGATATACATGTGTAAATATCATAGAGTCTCCCTAGTATAAGTCAAAACAAGAAATACAAATAGAAATGTACAACAACAACTGAAAAGATTTTAGTCAGATAGTTAGGGCAAACTGAACTGCATGTGCTGCAGGGTACTAATCAGCTTCTTTTCTGGATGGTTAATAACCTAAATTTGCAGATCAAAATTGAAGAAACAGAAGAGCCACAAGGCCAGCCAATATTTGAGCCCTAACCTTTCAAGGTCTGCGAAGACTCAGGATATAGAGGTGAACCTGTACTGTAACATCATGAAACTCAGTTGTGCCTCAAATTTTCTGATCAAGGAGATTATGGAGCCACAGAGGAAAAAGATTGTTGATGTATAGTGTGCCTGGCGAGAGTCACATGGAGAGAAAACTTTCTCTCAATCTCTCAGAGAGAGAAAACTGGTCAAGCATTGGCCGTGACTTATCCACATGGATGACACAGACAAAGGGGTCTACACAGTAAGGTACATTATTACAAGATAATCCCTGTGGGGACTTCACTGACATCATCAGAAACAAAAGCTACATCTTTTGGTATATAGGTCTTGCTCTGTCTCGGTCTGAGCCATCCAGCAGAAAAGTATAATCATGAGGTATATAATGTGAGGCCCTAATAATAAGTTGAGCTGTAAATGGCTATAGTCAACAACTTCTTCAGATGACTCACTATTATTGTGGAATGCTGGACTGTGTTGGATTGTGTCATCGAGTTCAGGCACCTAAATTGGTTTAATGACAATGGAGTGCCCACCTTTGACAGGTGTAGACAAAAACAGGGGTATATAAGCCGGGCGTGGTGGCGCATGACTGTAAGCCCAGCACTTGGGAGGCTGAGGCAGGAGGATTGTTGTGAGCTCGAGACCAGCCTGAGCTACAAAGTGAGCTTAAGGCCAGCCTGAACTGCATAGTGAGACCCTATCTCAAAAAGACAAAAAAAAAAAGGGGGGGTATACAAAGGAGGAATCATGATGCATGTGTATAAACAGTACAGTTAGGATAAATATGCAGTGCTTCTGCATAATTCTATGAGAAACAAGATTTGCACTAAAAGTGGTTGGACAAAATATTATGTCAGCTGCTAGTACTTTGGACAACCACTGGGAAGATAACAAGGTAGAAAGTATTAATTATTGAATCTGTGATATAATTCAGCTATAAAAAATAAGATAAATAAACAGCTACACTCTTAATTCACTGATTAGAGACATCTGCTATAATAATGTCTGTAAGTATAATATCATGTATGCACCTTGTACGATACCAAAACATAAGGAAAACTGTTTGCAATGTATTTATTTATTGAATCTGTCCTGTTAATTGGTCTTGAAACTGTCTAATTGTTGGGGGCCAGGGAGATGGCTTAGTGGAATAAGCGCTTCCCTGGCAAGCGCAAGGATCTGAGTTCAATCCCTGGTTCCACAAAAAAAAGAAAAAAGAAAAAAAAAATAAAGAAACTGTCTAATTGCTATTTGATATTCAATAAAATAAATGAATAAAAAAATTCACCATTCTTCATAGCTAAGTAGTATTCCATTGCATAAAAATCACACATCTTTTTCAACCATTCTACATGTGATGGGCATCTTGGTTGTTTCAGAGTTGGCTATCACAAATTGTGCTGCTATAAACATAGGTACACAGATATCACTATGATATGATGTTTTCAGTTCCTCCAGGAAAATTCCCAGTAGGGGGATACCTGGCTTGAATAGAAGTTCCAGTCCTAATTTTGTGAACAGCTCTCCACATGCTTGCACCAGTCCATATCCCACCAACAGTAGAAAAGTGTTCCCTTTTCCCCCACATTCTGTTCAACATTTGTTGTTGACTGATTTCTTCATAATTACCATTCTTTATGGAGTGAGATGATATCGCAGTGTTGATTTAACTTGTATTTCATGGATGGCTACTCATATGGAGCATTTTTTCATATATTTATCCGCTTCGTTCTCCACATCTGAGAAGTGTGTATTCATCTCAGATGCCCATTTCTGCGTTGGGTCTTTAAATATGAGGGCCCTAATATATCTTATTCTTTGTAAATTCTAGAGAGCAGACCTTTGTCGGAGGGCTTAGAAATTAAGATTTTTTTCAAAATTTATGTATTGTCTTTTCACTTTTTTGATAATTTCTTTTGACGTGTAAAAACTTCTCAGTAAGAGTTGGTCCCAGTTTTTAATTCTTTGGAGTGATTCCTGTACAAATACATGTTTGTTCATAAACTCCGTGCCTACCCTAACGTCTTCAAGAGTTCCTCCTACTTTCTCTTCCAGGAGGCTGAGTGTTTCTGTCGTAATGTTTAGATCTTTAATCTATTTTGACTTTAGCTTAGTGCATGGTGATAGACCTGGGTCAAGTTTTCATTTTTGGCATGTAGAAAGCCAGCTTTTCCAGCACCATTTGTTAAAGGGGCTGTCTTTCTTCCAATAAGTGTGTTTGGCAACTTGTCAAAGATCAGGTGACTGAGTGTCTTCATAGAGGCCTCTGTATTATCTATTGGATTGATCTATTCATCTATTTCTTTGTCAATACCATGCTGATTTACCACAGTATCGTTGTAGTATAATTTCAAATCAGGAATTGTGATGCCTCCTGCCTTGTCTTTCTTGACCAGGATTGCCTTCGCAATTCTAGGTATTTTCTGATTCCAAAAAATTTTGGGAACGATTTCTCTATGTCTGGGAGGTATGTTGATGGCAGTTTGATAGGGATTGCATTAAATCTGTGCAAAAATTTTGGGAATATGGCCATGTTCACAATGTTCGTTCTTCCTACCCAGGAGCATGGAATATCTTTCCATTTTTTGAAATCCTCTATAATCTCTTTCCTTAGGATACTGGAATTTTCCATGAAAAGATCTTTGACTTCTTTGGTTAAGTGAATTCCAAGGTATTTCATTTTCCGCGGTGCTATTGTAAAAGGTTTGTTTCTATAGTTTCCCTCTCAGTGTTTGTTATTTGTGTAGAGAAATGCTATTGACTTTTGAGAACTGAATTTGTATCCTGCTATGCTAGTGAAGTAGTGTATCAATTCTAGTAGCTTCTTTTGGAATTTTTTGGGTCTTCCAAGTAAAGTATCATGTCATCTGCAAATAATGATAATTTAACTTCTTCTTTACCTATTCTATTTCCTTTTATTTCTATATCTTGTCTAATGGCTATACCTAGTGATTCCAACACTATATTGAATAGAAGGTGTGATAGAGGACATCCTTGTCTTGTATCAGATCTAAGAGTAAAAGATTTTATCTTTTCCCCATTTAGAATTTTATTAGCCATTGGTTTGTCATTGACGGCTTTGTCAAATTGAGATAGAGGCTTTCTATTCCAATGTTCTATAGGACTTTGAACATGAATGAGTGTTGGACTTTGTCAAAAGCTTTCTCTGCATCAATTGAGATGATCGTGTGGTTTTTAGATTTTAGTCTATTAATATAGTGCATTACATTTACAGATTTTTGAATATTGAACAATCCTTGCATCCTTGAGTTGAATCTTACCTGGTCATGCTGTATAATCTTGATGATTTGCTGTATTTTGTTTGCTAGGATTTTATTGAGGAGTTTTGCATCTATGTTCATGAAGGAGATTGGTCTGTAGTTCTCTTTCTTAGTTGTGTTTTTCCCTGGTTTTGGAATCAGTATAATACTTACTTCCTGAAGTGATTTTGGGAGGACTGCTTCCTTTACAATTTCATTGAAGAGTTTGAGGAGTGTAGGGATTATTTCTTCTATGTATTTCTTGTAGAATTCATCTGTGAATCCATCTGGACCTGGAGTTTTCTTTCTCAGTAGGTTTTTTATTACGTTTCATATTTTGTTGGCTGTTATTCGCTCATTGAGAGTTAATGTAACTTCTTGATTCAGTTTTGGTAATTTTCACCTTTCTAGGAATCTGTCCATTTCTTCTGTGTCTTCTATTCTGTGATCATAAAGATTCTCAAAGTAGCTACTGATAATCTGAATTTCCACTGGGTCTGTGATAATTTCACCCTTTTCCTTTCTTATGGCTTGTACTTGAATTTTTTCTTTCCTCTTTTTGATGATTCTTTGAACTTTTTGTCTTGTGAATTGAATTAATTTCTGCTCTAATCTTTATGATTTCTTCCCGTCTTTAGGCTCTGCCTTTGGTTTGATCTTCCTTTTCTTGATGTCGGAGATGCAACATCGGGGTGTTTATTTGCTCCCATTCTGTTTTCCTAATGTGTGAGTTCATAGCTATTATTTTCCCTCTAAGATGTGCTTATATCACATTCCATAAATTCAGATAAGTTGTGATTGAATTTCCATTGAATTGTAGATATTGTTGAATTTCTTGTTTATTTTCATCTCTGACCCATTCATTGCTGAGTAAGGTGTTGTTTAATTTTCATTTATTTAGTGGATTTTTCTGTTGTGTTTTGTCATTTATTTCCAGTTTCATTGCACTGTGGTCAGATAATATGCATGGAATCATTTCTATTTTCTTGTACATACTTAAGCATGACCTATGCACTAGTATGTGGTCTATTTTAGAAAATAACCTATGTGCAACTGAAAAAAGTGTATTCAGCTGTGGTTGGGTGGAACACTCTGTATATGCACACCAGATCCATTTGTTCCAAGCTGTGATTCAGTTCTGCTACTTCTTTGTTGATTTTTTTTTGTCTGGTTTACCTATCTTTTTAGATAAGCGGTGTTAAGGTCTCCTATTTAAATTGTGGTCTTGGATATTAGATTTTTTTCATGCCCATTATGATTTCTTTTGTATAGTTGGATGCTGTTGTGTTTGGTTCATAGATATTTATTAGTGTTACCTCTTGCTCATAAGTTTTTCTCTAACCAATATATAGTGGCCTTCTTTATTTTGTTTGATCATTCTTGGTTTGAAGCTGAGACTATCTGAGAACAGAATTGCTATGCCTGCTTTTTTCTGAGATCCTGGGGCAAGTAATATTGCTTTACATCCTTTGACTTTAAGCCTATGAATGTAGTTTTGTGTGAAGTGTGTTTCTTTTATACAGCATATTGTTGAATTTTGCTTCCTAATCCATTGTGCCAGTTTATTTCTCTCAAATGGTAAATTGAGTCCATTTACATTGATGGTTATAATTGAAATATGATTGTTATATTATTTACGTGCTCTTGTTTACTCCTTTTTGTCCTGTGTTAAATTGTTTGCCCTGTTTAGTGGGTTCTTTCTGTTCTCATTTGTGGAGTTCTGGTCATTGTGGTCCCTTTCTAGAACATCTTTCAGTAGCCTGTGTAGGGATGGCTTCATCATCATGAAATTCTTTAGCTGTCCTTTGTCGTGGAAGTATTTCACTTCCCATCAAACTTGAAAGAGAGTTTTGCAGGCTATAATAGTCTGGGCTGGAATTTGTTTTCATACAGGACTTGAAGAACTCTGCTCCATGCTCTCCTTGCTTTCATGGTTTGTGGAGAGAAGTCGGCTGTAATTCTGATGGGTTTTCTTTTGAATGTCATCTGCTTCTTCTCTCTAGTGGCTTTTAGTATATTATTCTTGTGTTTGATTTCTAGGATCTTGACTATTATATGTCTCGATGTGTTTTTAGTTGGGATGAAGTTATTTCGCATTCTGTGTGCTTCAGTTATCTGAATGTTACATTGCTTTCTCATATTCGGGAGGTTTTCTGAGATTACTTCTACCCATATTCTTTTTATATCATTTGTATTGACTCTTTTTTCATTGACGACTATTAATCTCACATTGTTCATCTTTGCATCATCTTGCAGGTGATGGATTATTTTTTTCTTGCATCCTAGTTGTTTTTAAGAGATCTTTTCTCATATTTTCACTAGTTGCACCAGCATTCTCAAGATCTAAGACTCTGTGTTCGCTTTCACTCAAACTGTCTTGTAGACCCGTGATTGATATTTTAAGTTCTTCTATATATCTTTGACTCTACTCCAGGTGATCTATTTCTTTCCTGTGTTGCTCATCCAAGGAATCCTTCATATTTCTAATCTCCTCTATTTTTTAATCAATGTGTTCTTTAGAGGTAGCTATTAATTCTTTTACTGCAGGCTTTTTTTCCAAATTAGGTTTCCTCCATATATTTCCGTATTTGATACTCTACTTCATATGCTATGATTTCAAAGATTTTTTTTTTCAGAATTTATTTCTGCTCTGAGTTCCTCTTTATTTTTGTGCTATTGTTTTTTTGCTTGTGACACTCTTAATCCATATGTTTCCGCTGAACTAGTGTTCTCTGCACTTGTTCTAGGTGGGTAATGGGTGTCCCCCTTATATTTCTAGATTTGATTCATTACTTCTGATGCTATGTATTCAAAATTTTCTTTTTTTATTTCAGGTGTTAGCTCCAGTCTGAGTTCCTCTATACCTTTCTGCTATTGTTTCTTTGCTTCCACCTCTTTTAATTCATTCATTTCAGCAGAGCTAGTGCCCTCTGCACTTGTCATGGGTGGGCTTGACATCTGAGATTGCATTTTTCTCCTTGTCTTTGTCATTTTGTGTAGCACTGACCTCTGATCCTTGGTGCAGTTATAACCTTAGCATGTAATGAGATTTGGGTGCCGATCTATTACGTTTGAGTTTATCCTGTTATGCCTGGCCTGGATCTAGCTCTTGTGTTCAGCTCCTTTTTGCTACAGCCCTTCTGTCTCAACTGTAAGCCTGTGGTTCCCCTTTGTTGTGCCCTGTCCCTGGGAGCACTGGAGAGCACCAAAGTGCTCCTGCACACTCACCAGGCCATGCTGGGCTAGATCGGGGGTCAGAAGAGTCACAAAAGTTCTCACTTGTTTGGTGGTCTTGGAGGCAGTGGCTCCAGGGCACGGCCTGGGCTGGGCTGGAATGGAGCCCAAAAGAGTCTCAGAAGTTGTCACTGGCTCAGAGATCTTAGGGGCCGGGGCTCCGGAGGGCATTCTCCACTGGAGGCATGTTGGGAAGCCGGAAGTTCTCCCACACACTCACCGGGCTGGGCTGGGACGGATCAGGGCTCAGTGAGTCTCAGAAGTTCTCACTTGCTCACTCAGTGAGCCTGGCAACAGGGACTCTGGGGAGTTGCAGGGCCGTGGGAGTCCAGTAGAGAGTCTCACTCATGCAGATGCCTGAGTGTTTCTCCCTGGGTCTCTTGCCAGCAGCGCGGGCAAACAGGAAATTCTCCCACATACTCATGGGGCCGGGATGGGGTGCATGGGCCTGAGAGAGTCTCAGAAGTTCTCACTTGCTCAGTGGGCTTGGGGACGGAGGCTCCAGGGAGTTGCAGGGTTTGTCAGGCGCGCAGTAGAGAGGCTCACTCAAGGGGGTGCCTGAGTTTTGCTCTCTGGTCTCTTGCGGGCAGCGTGGGGAAACTGGAAATTCTCCCACACACTCACCAGGCAAGGCTGGGTATTTTTATTTTAAAGAAAAAAATGATGCAGAATTACAGAATAAGTTCATAAGAAATTAACAGTGGTTATTATATTGCATATTATTATCTTTAAAGTAGTTGCTCAGGTTATAAGATATAACCATGCAAAATTGATTAAACAATATAACCGCATACAGTTCATTTCAATGAACTAATAGAAATTAGTAGTACAATTTGCTTGACTATCTTGTTTACACATTTTTTTTTCTTTTCTCTTGACTGCTTACTAGTTTCTAACTCAGCTACCTATAAGAGAAGAGTTGTGCTTTTAATTCTGTTGGGAATATAGCTGAATCACTGAGTTTAGGTTTTTGAGTAATCATCATACTGATTTCTGCAGTAGTTATATGAGTTTACACTCTCACCAATGTGGTAGAGCTCTTTTGTTCCCATAACCTCCCTAGTATTTGTTGTTTTCTGTGTTCTTGGTGATAGCCATTCTAACCTGGAATCTGAGTTGTTTTCATTTGCATTTCCCTAAGGGCTAAAGATGGTCATTTGTTCCTCTATTAAAAATTTGTCTGTTCAGTTCAGTTGCCCATATTTTGGTTGAGTTGTTCGTTTGGGGAATTTAATTTTTAAGTACTTTAAGTAGTTTAATTATGATACCTCTGGTAGAAGAGGAACAGGCAACAATTTTTCCCATTCTGTGGGTTATTTCTTTATTCTATTGATTTTTCTGTGATTTTTTAATTTGTGTAATCCCTTTTGTTGATTCTCGATGTTATTTCTTATGCTCTTACAATTCTGTCCGAGGGGTCCCTGTCTAAGCCTGTAGCTTCAAATGTTTTCCCTTTATTACCATCCAGCACTTTTAATGTTTATGCTTCAGTTCTAGCTCTCTGATCCATTTGATTTGATTTTAGTAGAGAGGCAGAGATACAGGTATAGTTTCACTCTTTGCCTTAAGACATATTCTGGAGAAAAACTGTCTCATTAAAAACTGCTGTAGAGCCGGCAAGATAGTTCAGTGTACTAAGAACCTGTTTAGGCAAGTGCAAGGACCGGGGTTTGATCTCCAGCATTACATGCCAGGCCAATCCCGCCCCAGGAATGCTGGGCTGGCCACCAAGACCAGGTGTGGTGGGATAGGCTTGTAATCCCAGCTCTCAGGAGACTAAAAATAGGAGAATCATTACAAGTCTGGGCTGCATAGTGAGACCCTGTACCAAATTTTTTTTTTTTTTTTTTTTTTGAAGTCTTCAAAACTGATGCTCGGAAGACTGGGGAATGTCTCACTTTTATCACTTTTGGCACATGTGCATGTACAGACTATTGGACTTGACTGTATTATTTCTATACATGCATATACAAAGTTCTGCCTTCCTGACATCAACCTTCCTTATTACACCCTCTTCCTCTCTCCTGTCTCTACCCTCTCCCAGGCTCTATCTTGGGCTTTCTTACCTCTCAGTAATAGTCCTGCTTCTTTCAATTTGCACATCTGAGTGAAAGCATGCATGGAGACCTCCACCTCCATTCATTTTGCTGCAAGTGACAGGATTTCTTTCTTCTTTATGGATGAATAAAATTTCACTGTGTATATATACCAAATTTGTTTTATCCGTTCACTCGGAAGAACACCTAGGCTGGATCCATAACTTGGTTTTTGTGGTACTGTCCCAATAAATCTGAATGTGTAGCTATCTTTCATTGGCTGGCTTTGCTTCCTCCAGATACTCAATGGCATGGGAGCTTTATCTCTAGTGTTTAAGGAAGCTCCCTACTGATTTCCACAGTGAATGTATTAATTTACATTCTAACTAAGGTGGATAAGGGATCCTTTATACCAACACCTTCATCAATGTTTATTAATTACTCTTTTGTTGATAATTGCCAGTCCAACTTAAATGACATGGAAACTCAGTGAGATCTTGATTTGCATTTCACTACTGACTAAAGATGCGGAGCATTTTGTCATATATTTATTGGCCATTTATTCGTCTTCCCATGAGTCTCTGTTCAGATCATTTGCTCACTTATTGATTGGACAACTTGTTTCTTCATTGTTACTTTTTTTAGTTCTTTATACATTCTGGACACTATTCTCTTAAATGAATCACTGGCACAGATTTTCTTCCACTCTCTAGGTTATCTTTCCACTCTGTTTGTTCATTGTTTCCTTTTCTGTGTTGAAAATTCACAATTTGACATAGTTTCACTTATCAAGCCTTGATTTCATTTTCTGAGTTATTGGAACCCTGTGCAGTAAATCATTGCCTGTGACAAGATTTTGAAGGGTTTTCTATAGCTTCGTTGTTTCTAAAATTGGTTTCAAAGTTGCAGGTCTTACATTCAGGTCTTTGATCCCTTTTAAGTTGACTTTTGTAGATTGGACCTGTAGTTTTAGGCTTAGTCCTCTGCACACGGATATCATTTTCCCAGCACCATTTGTTAAAGACACTGTCTTTTCTCCGATGTATATTTTTGGCTCCTTTGTGGAGACTCAACTAGTGATGAGTTCATTTCTGGGTCCCCAGTTCTATTCTATTAATCAATGTGTCCATTTCTACGCTTTTCATCACTTTGAATCTGTAGTATAATTTGAATTGAAGCATAATGATAACTCCTCTATTTCTCTTTTTTACTCACAGTTGCTTTGGCTATTGGGGGACTTTTGTGTTTTCACATGAATTTTAGGATTTTTTTTTTCTAGTTCTGTGAAGAATAGAAGAATATCATCCATAGTTTGCTGGTGATTGTCTCAAACCTGTAGATCAATTTTAGTCATATGGCTGTTTAATGATAATAATTCTGCTGACTCCAAACATAGGAGGTCTTTCCCCTCTCATATCTGTTGTAATTTATTTCTTCAAGGTTTTTTTTCTGGTTGCCTTAAGGGTGGGTCTAGTAAGGCATGAGGAGCTGGGAATTGAACCATGGTATTCTGAGCCTGACTGTATTTGCATATGAAGGCACTTAAACAACTGAGCTAACCAGCAGGCCCCCACAATTTATTTAAGTGTTTGCAATTTTCACAAGAGTGAGGTGACTCTCTGGCTAGATTTAGTCCCAAATATTTTGTTTTTGAGGATATTTGGAAAGTGCATATCATCCTGACTTCTTTCTCAGCAAGTTCACTTTTGGTGTATATAAAAGCAACTGTTACCAGGGATATAACTCAGTGGCAAAGCACCTGCCCGGCAATCTCAAAGTTCGGAGTTTGCTTCCTGATAATCCCTCCAAAACACATTTAGAAAAGCAATTGATTTTTCTATTTTTATTGTGTACCCTGCTACTTTGTACAGTTTTTAAAATCTATTCTAGGAGTCTTCTGGTAGAATCTTTTTAGAGTTTTATAGGAATAGTGTCATATCATCTGCAAATGGCAGTGAATGGGCTTACTGCCACCCTATCTGTATCCCTCTTATTTTTGGCTATAATTTCAAGTCTGGTTCTGTTAAATTTCTGTTGTAGATCGAGCAGAAGTGATAAGAATAGACTCCTTGTTTTGTCATTGATTTCATATGAGATGCTTTCAGTTTTTCCCCACCTGGTACAGTGTTGGCTCCTGGTTTGTGACATATAAGCTTTGTTATGTTGAGAAAAGATCCTGCAAATGAGTTTGTAGGCTTCTCTCCTAAACAGATGTTGAATTTTACCAAGGATTCATTCTGCTTCTCTTAAAATGACGTGATTTTCAAAAGATTCTGTGTTAATGTCTATTGATTTGTGTACAAACAATTTTCTCTGTATCCTTAAAATGAAATCAGCTGCATCAAGGTGTACAATCTTTTCAATGCTGTTTGATTTGATTTACTAGTATTCTATGGCGCATTTTTGTGCCTAGGTTCATATTGGCCTATAGCTTGTATTTATTTATTTGTTTGTTTGTTTCTTTGTTTGTTTATTTAAAGTTCAGGCTTGCCCTGAACTCTCTTTGAGAGACTGGTCTCAAACTCATAGTGAGGGTACCATCTCAGCCTCCCAAGTATTGGGATTACAGGCATGTGCTACAATGTGCAATTTAGCTTTCTCTTTTTGTTCTCTTTGTCAAGTTTTCGTAACAAGGTAATACTAGCTTCTTCTAATGAGTTTAAAAACATTTCTCCAATTTATAATTTATGAAAAACTCTTCTTTAAATGTGAAATTGTAGGACTCCTCCAGCCAGAGCTCAAGCCTCGCCTGTGTGTGAGACTTTCTGTGTGGTCCCGGATCCCTTTCAGCCAGAGCCAAGGCCTGCCATGTATGTGGGACAACATGCACACTCACAGGAAACTCCTCCATCAGAGAGGCCTGGTGTGAAACTCTGCCTCAGAACTCCTACAGAGAGGCAAGGGGTCAGAACCACCTACATAATATGGAGCAGAAAATCTTGCCAGAAGGGCCAAGAGAGTTCACTTCCATGGGCTGCAGTAGGAAGGAACTCAACACAACATCCAGACCCAAACCAGGCACATCCAGACAACTTCAAACTTGGTGGATCCGGATGTGGTAAGCTGAAACAATGCTAGACCCAGATCTATGAGAGTATTCTCTCTCTTTCTCTCTTGACCAAGAGAGGGGCAACAGGTAACCAGGTTGAACTAGTCTGCTTGGAACATCCCAGGTACATCAAGAGGAGGTGATCAGACAGAATTCAGGGGAAAGAATCTAAATACAAATTTTCAATTTAATATCTACTTAGCTACATGGACATAATATTTGCTGGTATGGCCTAAAATACAAACCCATTACTTACAAAAGTTTGTCAACTTGCCGGGCATGGTGGCACATGCCTGTAATCCCAACACTCAGGAGGCTGAGACAGGAGGATTGTTGTGAGTTCGAGACCAACCTGAGCTACAAAGTGAGCTATAAGCCAGCCAGAACTGCATAGTGAGACCCTGTCTCAAAAAGACAAAAAAAAAAAAAAGTTGTCAGCTGCTAAATATCACTACCCACTCTTCATATTCCTAATTGTAGTTCTGTAAATACAAAACTGTAACTTTCTTAACCACATAATCTCTCTTGGATAAGAATTTCGGTAGGTGCTAAGGTTATAACTGAAAGCAGACCTCTACACTAAAGGTCAGAGGACAATGCTATATAAAATGACAAAGAGAAAGAGCAAAATGCAAGTATACATCACAGGGCCATAATATTAAGTTGAGCTGTAAATGGCTATGGTCGACAACTTCTTCGGATAACTCACTATTATTGTGGAATGCTGGACTGTGTTGGATTGTGTTGTTGAGATCAAGCACCTAAATTAGTTGAATGACAATGGAGTGCCCACCTTTGACAGGTGTAGACAAAGGAAGGGGTATAGAAAGGAAGAATCATGATGTGTGCGTATAGACAGTACAGTTGGGATATGTAACGCCGTGCTTCTACATAATTCTATGAGAGGCAAGATTTGCACTAATGGTGGTTGGAAAGGATATTATGTCAGCTTCAAGTACTATAGACAACCACTAGAAAAATAACAAGGTATGGGGCTGACGGTATAGCTCAGTGGACTAAAAGCTTGTATAGGTAAACACAGGGACCAGGGTTCGATCCCTGGTTCCCTATGCCACCTCGGCCCCACATACAGATGCGGTGCACAGCCCGGCCCCGCCTGCAACCCAGGCGCAGTGACGCATGCCTGTGGAACCACAGCAACAGCGGGAGGCAAAAAATAAAAAAAAAAATAAAAAAATAAAAAAAAAGAAAATAACAAGGTAGAAAGTATTAGTTATTTAATCTTTGATGTAATTCAGGTATAAAAAATAAGATACGCAAACAGCTACACTCTTTATTTACTGATAAGAGACATACGGTATAATAATGTCTGTAAGTATAATATCATGTATGCACCTTCTATGATACCAAAACATTATGAAAACAGTTGTCAATGTATTAATTTATCAAATCCATCTTGTCAAGGTATCTTAAAACTGTCTCATTGATATTTGTACTTCAATAAAACAAAATAAATAAATAAAAAAGCAAAATGCATTCTAAGGCCCTGAGCCCACCCAGAACAAATGTAGGAGACACTACTATACAAGAAACAGGGAATCACTAAGCTAAAATCTCTGAATGAATAGCATCTGAAGTAAAGAAAAAACTCCAGGAAGGTATGCAGGAAATTAGATCAGAAATAATCTCTAAAGTAAAAAAGAAATGATGACTATAATGAAAGAAGTTCTAAGCTTTTCTAAAGAAGACACTGATAAAAATAGAAGAGAACAGAAAAATGGTAGAATCCTTGGATGAGCAATATAGGAAAGAAATTGAATGCATGAAGCAAATTCAAAGAGATACAGGAAGCTAAAATTTCAATCACAAGCTGGAGAAGCCATTTGAATGAAAGTGCACATAGAGTTATAGGTCTTTAAGACACTGTTGCAGCTAGTGAAAAAGAAAATATTTCTTAAAAACAACTAGGATGCAGGAAATAATAATTCAACATCTGCAAGACGATGCACAGATGAACAACATGAAACTAATAGGCATCAATGAGAAAGAAGGAATCAATTCAGATGGTATAAAGAGTATGGGCAGAAATAATAGCAGAAAATTCCCCAAATATGGGGAAACAATCTGACATTCAGTTAACCTAACCATATAGAACTCCAAATAACATCAACTCAATTAAAACCACACATACATATAACAATCAAGATCCCAGAAATTCAGCACAAGAACGATATGCTAAAAGCCAACACAGAAAAGAAACAAACCACATTTAAAGGAGAACCCATCAGAATGATGTTACATTTCTATTCACAAACCATCAAGTCAAGAAGAGCATGGGGCAAAGTGCTTCATGTCCTCCAAAAAAACAAATTCCAGCCCAGACTGCTATAACCTGAAAAACTCTCTTTCAACCTGGATGGAGAACTGAAATACTTCCATGGCGAAGAAGAACTAAGGAATTCCATGATGACAATGCCAACACAACACTGACTATAAAAAGGTATCTTACACAGTGACCAAAATGACCACAACTCCAAAAATGACAAAGGAAAAACTCACAAAATAGAGCAAACAAACACAAGAGAAAGAGGGGTAGACAACAGCAAGAAAACAACATGTCAATAATAAGTCAACACATCTTAATTATAACCATCAATGTAAATGGACTCAATTCACCAGTTAAAAGAAATAGACTGGCATAATGGAGTAGGAAGCAAAATCCAACTATATGCTGTAGACAAGAAACACACTTAACGCATAAAGAAATTCATAGGCTGAAAATCAAAGGATGGAAAACAATGCTACATGCCCCAGAAACTCAGAAAAAAACAGGGGTAGCAATCCTATTTTCAAACAGTCTCAACTTCAAATCAAGAATGTTCAAATGAAATAAAAAAGACCACTACATATTGGTTAGGGGAAAAATTCAAGAGGAAGAGGTAACACTAATAAATATGTACATACCCAACTATATAAGACAAATCTTAATGGACAAGAAAAATTTAATATCCAATACCACAATCTTAACAGGAAACATTAACAATGCCTTATCCCAACAAGATAGGTCAAAGAGACAAAAAATTAGCAAAGATGTAGCAGAACTGAACCAGAACTTAGAAGAAATGAACTTAGTGGACATACACAGAGTGTTCTACACAACCACATCTGAATACACGTTTTTTCTACTGCACATGGAACATTTCCTACAATAGACCATAGCTCATGCTTAAATACAGGCAAGAAAACAGAAATTATACCATGCATATTATTTGATCACAGTGTAATGAAACTGGAAATAAATGACAAAACAAACCAGAAAAAGCCGCTAAATACATGGAAATTAAACAACAACCTACTCAACAATCAATGGGTCACAGATGAAATCAAACAAGGCAAGTATCAAACTGATACCAAAACCAGAGAAAGATGCAACTAAAAAAACAGAACTACAGGCCAATCTCCCTCATGAACATAGATGCAAACATCCTCAATAAAATCCCAGGAAGTAGAATACAGCAAATCATCAAGAAGAGGACGCAAGAATGGTTCAGTATTCACAAATCCATAAATGTAATACACTATATCAACAAAGTAACAACTAAAAACCACATGAGCATCTCAATTGTTGCAGAAAAGACTTTTGACAAACTCCAACACTTATTCATGTTCAAAGTCATACAGAAAACTGGAATAGATGGTCTCTACTTCAATCTGATAAAAGCTATCTATGACAACCCAATGGCTAACATAATTCTAAATGGAGAAAAAAATGAAATATTTTACTCTCAGATCTAGTACAAGACAAGGATGTCCTTTATCACCTCTCCTGTTCAATATAATTCTGGAATCATTAGCTAGAGCCATTAGACAAGAGAGAGAAATGAATGGATTCAGAATAGGTAAAGAAGTAGTTAATTTATCATTATTTGCAAATGACATGATACTTTACTTGGAAGACCCAAAAACTCCACCAAGAAGCTACTAGAATTGATACACAAATTTAGTAGCATAGCAAGACACAAAGTCAATACCAAAAAGTCAATAGTATTCCTCTACACAGATAACGCACTGAGAAGGAAATTAGAGAAAAAATGCTTTTTACAAAAGTACCATGGGGGAACAAATGTCTTAAATTAATCTAACTAAAGAAATCTAAGATCTTTTCAAGGAAAATTACAGTACTCTGAAAGAAGAGATCATAGAGGATTTCAGAAAATGGAAAGATATTCCCTGCTCCTGGATAGGAAGAACCAACATTGTGAAGATGGTCATCCCAAAACTATTATACAGATTTAATGCAACACCCATCAAAATACCACCAACATACCTTACAGACCTAGAAAAATTATTCCTAAAATTTATTTGAAACCAGAAAAAAAACTAGAATAGCAAAGGCAATCCTGGACAACAAAGGCAGGCAGGAGGCATTACAATTCCTGACTTGAAATTATACTACAAGCGTACTGTGATAAGATCAGCATGCTATTGGTGAAAGAAATAGACCTGAGGATGAATGAAATACCCTAGAAGATGCAGAAGCAACTACAAACCTACTCAGTCATCTTATCTTTGACAAAGGGGCCAAATACAGTCACTGGAAAAAAGATACCCTCTTTAATAAATGGTGATGGAAAGAGTGGCTCGCTACACGCCCATAACTAAAACTTGACCCAGGCCTATCATCATGCACTAAACTAAAGTCAAAATGGATTAAAGACCTAAACATTTAAACAGAAACACTAAACCTCCTGGAAGAGAAAATAGGAGGAAATCTTAAAAAACCGACGTATGAGTAGGAAAATAGTTCATGAACAAAACTCAAACTGCACAGGAAATACTTGAAAGAATTAACAACTATGACCTCCTCTTATTGAGAAGCTTTGGACATCAAAAAAATTACCAACAGAGTAAAAAGATATTTTACAAATTTGGAAAAAAATCTTAACAAAAATCAATGAGACAAAGGTCTTCTATCTAGAATTTATATATACAATAATATATATAAATTATATATATATTATAATATATATATTATGTCTCCCAAATTTAAAAATCTCAATCCAGAAATGGGTATCCCAGATGAGTACACTTCTCAGAGGATGAAATGTAAGAAACTAACAAATACATGAAAAATTGTTTCATATCACTAGCCATCCGTGAAATGCAAATTAAAACAACACAAATATCATCTCACCCAAGAAAGCATGGATATCATAAAGAAATCAACCAACAACAAATGTTGGAGAGGCTGTAGGGAAATAGGAACCCTTCTCCACTGAGGGTAGCAATGTAGACTGGTGCAACTATTATGGAAATCAGTGTGAGGACTTCTCAAAAAGTTAGGACTGGAAATCTAATTCAATCCAGCTATCCTCCTTCTGGGAATTTTCCCAGAAGAACTGAAAACATCATATCGCAGTGATATATGTGCACCTATGTTTATAGCAGCACAATTTGTGATGACAAACCTAAATGCCCATCACCTGAGGAAGGGATGGAAAAGTTGTTGTGTTCTTATACAATGGAGTATTACTCAGCTCTAAAGTAAAATAAACTCAAAGCCTTCATATATAAGTGGATGCAACTTGAAAATATACTCATAAATAAAATAAGCCACACCCACATATATAAATATCATATTGTCTCCCTAGTGTAGGAACTCAAAAGAAGAAATAAAAATTTAAAGGTATAACACAATTAAATTGAAAGTGAGAGTTTAAGGATTAAACAATGAAGAGAGAGAAAGGAAAAAAAAATAGGAAATACGGCAGGGGCAAAACCATACATTTATGTAAACAAGATGGAAAAGGTAGTTTCCCTAAGAATCTTCATTTTTTTTTTAATAGCAGCTAATGGGTAGGATTCTTACCCTGATCAACTTGATATGTTCATATTTTTGAACTAGGCAACTAAACTGAGGATATCAATGTGTAACTCTAAGACCATGATTCAAATACCTATCATTTTTGTCTTCTAAATGCTTACTGCATCTAATGTCATATCAATTATTGCTATACTGTCTTTAAAGTTTATGTTTGAAAAAAAGGTAATAAAAGAAAACAAGAGACAAGAAAAAAAAAGTCATAGGATTGCCCTACTATAATGCTATATGTGGTCTAAGTTTCTAAATTTCTGTGTAAAAATGTATAATTGTTTTTTCACATTTTATATGGATTTAATGATTTGAATATTCATGGTGGTGGAAAATAGCAGTTCCAAGCTGTGTCTAAGGCATTTGATATTCAGACAGACAGTGATGTTAGGCTCAACTGCTTCTGTTGCAGAATAACAATATTATTAAGCTTCTCTTCTAGACTGTTAACAACTAAACCTTGCAGACCAAAAATTAGAGAAAAAGAGGGGCTACAAGGATAGCCAATATTTTGGCCCTAGTTCTTCAAGGTCATTGAGGACTCAACAAAATATAACCTGTGCTGTAACATCCTGTAACTCGGTGGTGTCCCAGATTTTCTGTTCAAGGCTGTTATGGGGCCACAGAGGAAAGTGATTGATGATGTACCATGGGCCTAAGGAGAGTCACCTAGAGAGAAATGCTTTCACAGAGAGCAAATTGGTCAAGCAATGGCCATGACTCATCCAGATTGCTGACACTGAAAAGGGATCTATAAGCTGTTATACATGGCTTCAGGGTAAATCTTGAGGGGATCTGACTGACCTTGTCAACTATAAAAGCTACAGTTTTAGTTATATATGTCTTGCTTGAACTTGGCTTTAGTCATCCAGCAGAAAAACATAACCATGAGGTATAAAAAGTAATGCCATATTAATATGCTGAGCTGTGAAATGCTCATGTCAACAACTTCTGACAGTTGCCAGTTCTGCTGGTAACCCACAACTATTATGAACCATTAGACTACATTGGATTATTTTCCTGAATTCAAGTACCTACAATATTTGAACTGGCATCAGGTATGAAAAGGTCCTTTAAAGACTTCTCCAAATACTTCTCTAACAGCAATGGAACATCCATCCCTAATAAAAAAAAAAAAAAATGGGGGATATAAATGAAAGGCCACTTTGTAGAAATACATATATATATATATATATATATATATATATATATATATATATATATATATTACAAATATAATATATATTTGTTAGGATAGATATACAGCTACTTTCTCTTAGTTCAATGAGAAGAAAGGTTTGTACTAATACAGTTTAGACAAGATATCAAGACATCAGTATGCAATGTATTAATTTTATAACTGTCCTCCTGTCCTGTTTTGAAACTGTTCCATTGCTATTTTTTCCCGTTAAAATTAAGTAAATAATTTTTACAAAGTTTCATTGTAAGGTAAGTATGGTGGCACACACCTGTAATCCCAGCAATAAGGAGGCTGAAGCAGGAGAATGCCACAGTTTTGATGCTAGCCTGGGCTACATAGTATGTTCATGGCCAGCTTGAACTACATAAAGAAAATAAAAACAATAATAATTCAATACCAGACTGAACTACATAGGAAAGACTTATCTCAAAGTAGCATTATCATCGTCATCATCATCATCATTTTTAAATTAAATAATGTTTGCTTATATTCTCCTTTTTGTTTTGTTTTGTCAGAAATGGACGTTCCACTGTTGTTAGAGAAGCTGTAGTTTGAGAAGTTTTTAAAGGACATTTTCGTACTTGAAGCCAGTAAAGATTGTAGATACTTGAATTCAGCAAAATAACCTAATATAGTCCAATACTCTGGTGCTAGTGAGTTATCAGCAGAACTGGCAACTGCTAGTTGACTTTAGCATTTTACAGCTCAGCATGCCTATACAGCTTTATTTTTTGTACCTCATTGTTACACTTTTCTGCTGGATGGTTAAAGCAAGACCTGTATAACTAAAAATGTATCTTGTGCTATCTGATAATGTCAGGACTATTTTGTTGTGTATATATATATCATATATAT
>PVKA01023156.1:0-36044 GCA_004027165.1 Ctenomys sociabilis | reverse complement strand
ACCCAACTGTACTGTCTATACACACACAGGATGATTTTTCCTTTCTACAACCCTTCCTTTGTCTACACCTGTCAAAAGTGGGCACTCCGTTGACATTCAACTTCCTTAGGTGCTTGAACTCGACACCACAATCCAACACAGTCCCGCATTCTGCAACCATAGGGAGTTATTCAAAGAAATTGTCGACCATATCCATTTAGAGCTCAGCTTAATATTATGGGCTCACGATGTATACTTCATTTTTATACTTTTATACTTTTCTGCTGGATGGTTAAGACCCAGATAGATTTAGATCGTATTTGTTAGGTAAGAAGGATGTACAATAAACGTTCTCTTCACAATGTTAAACTACTAGAAGTGCATAGTCTTAGAGACACAGATATATAGGCTGCAATATCGTCATTGCCAATTTTGTTACTTCTGTGCTTCTGTCTACTTTGCTCCCAGATGATGATCCTTTATCCACTTGGCAGACACAATATTTCTATGCTTGTACTATTATATGAGGCTCACGTGGGACACTGGGTTATCCAGCCACCTCAAGGCTCCTCTACTCTGATTCTGCAGGGCATGATGTATTTCTCCATTCTGACAGAAGCTCTCCTGAAATTTAGGCCAATGCCAAGATTTTTTTTTCTCTGGGTATAATACAGAATGATGTGCACATGATTTGAATTTGTTCTGGAAAGTATATTTTTTACAGATTTAAGGCTACAACATTTAAATTCCAAGGAAAAAAAAATAAGAAGTAGAAAAATCCAAATTATTTATCTTCCAATCTAGCTAATTATTTCTCTGTCAAATCCAGATGCTAATGATTCATTAGGATTGTATTCAATTCATAAATTTCCATTTTTTAATTTCATTTTGTATTAATTCTTTTTTTTTGCAGTAAATAATGACCACACTTCTCATGTGTTCGTCCAAGTCCACAGCAATCCAAATTCTTTTTCATCCCTTTCCCTCATTCTCCCATTATTCCATCTCTTGTTTTCATTTCTATTTCCAAAAGATGTATCTCCTTATTTTCAATGTCTATATTTTTTTATTTTGTCCTTCATTTCTACGTTGAGTTTATCATACAGGAGAAGCAGTGGGCTATTTAAGCGCATGTGCCTGATTTGTTTAATCCAACAGAATGATGTAAAGTCACATGCACAAATACTGAAATATAGTTACAAATGCTGAAACATGTAAACGTTAATACAGGAAGACCAGTCTACACAGTGTTTGGACATTTTTTAAATTCTAAAATAATTTATTATTCTTACTCATGATATTAGTCTTGTTACATTGAAATAGCATGCCTTGCTTTACGAGTTCTATGATTTATTTCCGAATGATATTTGCTTCCTTAATTAATTGCCCTACCAATTTAAGTTCTGAACCTTCTGGTGATTCAATTGCATGCTTATGTTTTTATTTCCATAATTACTTTATAAAATTAATTGTTTTAAATATTAATCTCTTCCACCACCCAGGAGTCCTCAAAACAAACAATATCTCATTTATCTTTGTAACACCTCTGACTTGCATAGATCATAGAGGTAAATGGAGTATCTTCACAAAACATGTATTATTTATTAAGTGAACAATTAAATAGAGATGACTGATTCATTCATTCATTAAGAAAACATACATTACATTTCATTTCTAAAATGACTAATAACTACATAAAAACCTCATATATCTGCTTCTATTTTCCCTCCAGGCCTTTGCTTTTTTTCATATTCAGGGCTGTCACAGCAGGGATCTCACACTTGGCTCTCTACTCTCTCTAGGTGGTCATAAATGTAGTAGCTTTGTGCAAAAGCAGTTGGCTCGGGACCTCTGGGAGTCACTCTGGGAGTTTTTGCTCAGGGGGTTAGGTTATTATGCTGAAAGTCTTGAAGAGTCATTTTCATGTCAACCATTATATTTTATAGTGCTTTGCAGTAAGTGCCTCTGCTGATTCCCTTTGTTCTCTATCATCAATTCTAAAGGAATGCATTATAACCCTCTGCCATTCATGTTATTTAAATATCTGCTGACAGTCAAAGGACTATTTCTTTTCTATCATGCCATTTTTTGTTCATTCAATGCTTGCAGAAATTTCATTGAGATTCCTGGGGGAAATGGTTTTTAAAATTTTTATTTTATTCTTTGCTGCTGAGCAGAGGAATAAAAGTTTTAAAAATTACATAAATTACACATAACAGCCAATTTGTAATTTAAGAATCAGTAAAGCAGTATGAAAATCCACAAGTTTGAGCTTAACGTCTATCCATGTATAATAAGATTTCCTGGTTTTCCGCAAATGTACCCTTCACGCTACCCTGCCCTGCCTTTCGTCTTATCTGCCATCTATGTACCAGTCCTTGAGATCAGGACCTTTGCAGCTGTTACATATGCAAAGAAGTGCATTTTCTGTAACTTTTAAGGACTTCTAGTGAAGCTTCACTTTAATTGAGAAGAGGTTTTTTTTTTTTTTTTTTGAGAAGAATTTGTTAAAGAGAAATCTATTTGCATTTTATTTAATTGAATATGTACTTCATTTATTGAAAAGAATGTAGGAAGATCCACCTGTTTACATAGTTCTGCTACACAGCATATATAAGCTATCATATATTAGTAAGCTAATCATGTAGTAAACACAAATCTGTAGAAGGAATGAATTCCCCTTCTAGTTTAGAAGATTATTGACATAGTCTATACGACACAATAAGAAAATCAGAATTATGCAGCTGTTACCACCATGCTCCCTTAAAAGGGGTTCCTTGGGCGGGGGATGTAGCTCAGTTGCTCAGTGCCTGCCTGGCAAGCGCAAAGTCCAGAGTTCATTTTTTTTTTTTGTACCAAAAAAGAAAATAGTAAAAGTAAGATCAAAATAAGTCCCTTTATTTGGGAAAAAAAAAAGAAAGTGGTTTCTTGTATCACTAACAATTCAAGGCTCACTAACTTTTCTGTGCAAATCAACGGTGAAGTCATAGTCTGTTAAAGTCCAGACAAACTAACACATCAAAGTTCTTCTTTGCTTTGACTGGGGATTGAACGGTGCGACAGCACTGAAGAGAGACCGCTCTCTCCATAATTTCCTGGAGGGGTCATATTTTATTTGCTTCCAAGTGGACATGAGACCAAACTGGACCATTTTGGCCTTCAAAATTTGCTGACATGCTGCTTTTATGAATTTGAGAAAGTCCTTTATGGAACTCCAAACTCAAATTATAGAGTTGCTTAGATGCAAATCTTCACTTTCAAGTGGCTCCAATAAATTCTCCAGCCATCCCTTTTGCTGTGTGTTAATTTCTCAGAATTCACAAACATCATTAGTTAGTATTCTTAAATCTTAACTTATTTAATATTCTACTGAATCATAATAATCAGAAAATGTTATTAGTCTTGAGAATTATTAAGCTAGGAACTTTGTGTTTTATTAGATCTTAACACATTCCTCATTAAAGATGGAAGATGAGACTGAAAATGCCCAGTAAAGAAGATCCTTCTGCGATGCTCTTTTATATGATTTAAATTTGGAAGAAATATTTGTGTGTTTTGTCTTCCGCCCTGGTTCCTTTACATTTACTTCTTTTGTGAACGTTCTTAGTTATCCTAAGATTTCCAGAAAACTTGTCTTTTAAAACACCACATGTAAGATTAGTCAGCATCACTTACATTCTTTAGTGTAAATCTTTTTTTACAATCATAGCCAAGTATACGTATTATTGTAGAATAATTGTATCCTACAACTTGAGAGAGTATGACATTCCATTATTCCTCCCTATGGCACATATAATCATGAAAACTAACTGTGTCCGCTTCTATATTTTCTTCTTAATCATATTTTGCATATATTTCTGTGATGCTATTGAAACTGGGATCCATATAAGAAGTGCAATATGGATGCATGCTTGTGTCATGCCATGAGTGTGTCTCCCAAATTTGTGCGTTGATACCTTTAACCCAAATTATTCACGGTGTCTGGAAGTCGGACTTTGGGAACTAACTGGATAAGGAAGTGGGACAATACATTCACACACTAGTAAGTCGAGAGTGCTGTGGAATTTGGTTTCTGAGAAATCATCTCCCTCAGGCAACATGAGTTACCTAACATGATATACCCACTTCCATGTTGTAATGTAATAAGAAACTTTCATCAGGTATCTAGCTAATGCGGACATCCTGGTCCTGCAGTTCAGAGTCTCCTCATTTGTAGCGAAGTCAGCTTCCATCTTTATAAGTTGCCTAATGTCAGGTATACCAATTATGACAGAATAAAATTTTTATGATTATCTTACAGGATAGATTTTTGATAAAATAAATTTATACTTTTGCATTTTCTGTGGATTTGTAAGTATATAGCTATATCACCAACAGCTTATCTCTATCTTTAAATCTTTTTCTTTAACTTTTAAATTTTATTTTATTTTATTTTGATGAGTAGAAATTAGCAAAGACAAATAGAAACAAAGACAGAAACAGGGTAACACACAAAATACATATGTTACAGATTTTCAAAATGAATAATTAACAATGGTTGTTCTGTTATTTTTTATCATCAAATCCCTTAAGTTTAAAATTATGAATAATTCTATCTAATGCCTTAAATTAAATGGGATTTCTTGATTAATAGTTTTATTACATTTGTTAAAGTAATGCAATAATCTTTGTTTCACATCATGGTTATCATATTTCTTTAAAATGTTTTAGGTTTTTTGTAACATTTAATACATTGAAAGGTCTCCATTGATTGGGAGTTTCAATATTTATAATATATTTTACAAAGAAAACCACTTTGGACATTCTATAGTTTTACTATTCCTTTCTTCCTGTTCTTCTTTACCCATTTCTAAGAACAAAAAGATGGCAATTTATGTGATACAGGAGTTTAAAATGTACAATGAATATTTTGACTCTTTTAATTCTTTCTTTGATTTTTAGCTAACTATTCTTCATAGAGCAGACAGTAAGGGAATTATCGTTCAATTGTCATAACAATTCCTCTTTATGTTGGTTGAATCTGAGTCACATTCTATGAAACAAAGCATTCCAAATCCTACACGAGGGAAATATTTGAATGCCTGATTTCAGCTTTTCATGTAAATTATACTTTCTACTTCATACATAGCATCAGATTCCAGTTTTTAGAAAAACAGTAGAATATTGAGACTCTAATCTTTAGTACCCTTTCAGTGATATCAGAAGGATAATGCATGGCAGTTGAACAGAGAAACACAGAATACCTGAATCTTTTCAAGATCTTCATGAGCTAATCTTTATTTGAGCATGATTATGACCTAAATAATAATTTTCCAAGTTTTCAACAGAAGGTGGTGAATCTGTGCCTACTCTATTCAACATTGGCAGATTTTCAGCTAGCAGATTGTTAGGTTTCAATAGGTAAAAAGACTACACTTACTTATCTATACTCCAAAATAAGGTGTTTAAAGAGGGGCTCTGTGCAAAAAAAAATTAATTATGTATCCAGTTCTAGCTTTTCATTTCAAGTTTTTGGCATATTAGAAATATTAGCTTGCCCTTCCTTGTTTTGTATGATTTGGTACTTACTGAAATAACAAAACTGTGAAAGGAACTACAGACAGACCAACTTTTGGTGCTCATACACATTTTCAAAAAGACTGCAGATTTGTCCTTAACACAGAATCTTCATATGACTTTCAAGAATACACAGTGTTCATGGCTTAGCTACTCCCATAGCAGGATTGCTGGTTTCTTTACAAAAAACTCTTTAATGCAGAGATTGTACTTAATATATAATATACAAATACAAAGGAGTTAAATGCTTAAATGCAAACTGCTCTTAATCCAATGTTCAGTGTCTGTATCTGAACAATTGTAATGCAGTGTAAGATTTAGTTAGGGGCTGACAGCACCATCAGTGGAACAACACTTGCCCAGCCCTTGAGGACTCACAGATTCAATGCCCTGTACTGAAGAAAAGCCATAATGAAAACTCACCTAATTGTCATAAAAAATCATCATACTTCATTTTTCTAAATTCATGCTTGCTATTATACAACTTCAGTGATGTGTTCTTGCTTTTATTTGTACAGTAAGATTGAAATCACACCTATAAGATAAATATCTTTGCTACTTTTTCATATTACTATTTATCTAGGAAGCAAAACATTGATGTGATAGCAGCACAAAAGTTATTTTTTTACTTTTTTCAATCCAGTTTCATTATAAGGGTAACACATTAAAATGTTAGATTTTCTCAGTGGACAGTGAACTGAGATGGATGATTTATCCAACTTTTTTAGTTTTCTTACTGACAAGTGTAGAAAAGAAATACATATGTATATATATATATATATATATATATATATATATATATATATATTTAGTATAAATGGCATGTCACTGGATTTTCTTCTAGAAAATGCTAAATTATGTGAATGCTACATTATGCATGTTCAACCTGTGAAAAATGCTACATTAAATATTGTTCTGGAAGACAGAACAGAGCAAAAATGAAACATTCATAAATTATGAATCAACCTTCGCACTTTTCAAATAGCAATATAAGAAGAGAAAGAAAAAAAATGTTGGGAAATATCTTAAAATAAACATGGCTTACCTATAAGTGACAATTCATGCTAAAATACACGCTTTTGAGATGATAATTTAACTGTAGAAACAAAAAGTAAATTTTACTAGTGATTTGTTTTCTCTCATCTTGATGGTGGATTTCTTTCAAAAGTCAGAAACATTTTAATAGGAGTAAACACACACAAAATCAAGTAAATTAAATGACCACTTACATTTTGTTTGTATATCAACTTAACGATAAAAAAATACCAACTTGAACATGGCAAACTTCCTGTGGCTTGTAAAAAATAGCCATGTGTGAGCAATATTTACCCGGGCTTCTCAACCCTGTCTTTCTCTAAACCTGATACTGGTTGGTCTTCTGTAAATATCTGAGAGCGCAGTTTCAAGTACTGCTGCATCTGTGAGGCCAGAATGCCCTGTTCTCTGTGTCCCGTGAATTTCTCATTCAGCCTTAATATCTGACATCTGCCTTTACAAACAAGCCTGTGACATCTTTGCCTAAAACAAAGTTTAGATTTGATACATAGTTAACTTCTTTATTTTCCTGGTTAGAAGTTAGATGCTCTTTTAAAAACCACTTAAGCAAATCAAATATAAATTATTAAAAGTGTCCAAGCACAAATGAGTCATCAGCCCATAAAGCACACTCTGTTAGAACAAATAATATCACTTTTTTCCATCAATACCAAATTCTAATTTAAAAAATCAGAATTAGATAAATTATCTTTACACTCCCACAGCTTGTTGTTACAAGTAAAGTATCAAATCATTGTAATATAGAGTTTCTCCCAGCAGAGTCATTTGTGCATTGTTAAACCTGAAAGTTAGGGAACTATAGTCATGGATTTATTTGTTGCTATGATATGGATTTGCATACTGAAGTAAATAATAGCAGATTGTTGAACAAAAAGAAATGTACTATGTTGTTCATCTTCTAAGCACTAATGAATGTCAACTTGGGTTCTAATGATCCCTCCAAGGGAAAGCCTATGGATCAAGGGAAGGCTGGATTTGAGGAAAAGATTCCCAAGGCGGCAATGCTGTTCTAGTCATAAAGAAAATTATAATCAAAGAGATGATGGTTTGTTCTGTTTACAGAACAGAAGTTGTAATATATTGAGCTTCATAATAACTGATTTATTTTAAAGGAAGCTGTGTTTATATGCTGTTTAATTTCAGGCAGAGCAGAAAGCAAGAAATTACAAGTTTGGGACATATCTATGAGATGATTACATCTTGTTTAATTGGATCTATTTTAAAATATATCAATTCATTTATTGCATTGCTCTTTCTTAAATGAATATTTTACACTACAAGGCTGTGCATCTTGAGGAATTCTTTTTTTAATACATTGCAAACTATTTTCATAATGTTTTAGAATTATGCAAGGTGCATACATGACATTATACTTACAGACCATACTATAGCAGATGTCTCTAATCAGTGAATTAAGAGAGTGTGGCTGTTTACTTATCTTATTTTTTATACCTGAATTATATCACAGATTCAATAATTAATACTTTCTACCTTATTACTTTCCTAGTGGTTGTCCATAGTACTAGAGGCTGACATAATATCTTGTCCAACAACTATTACTACAAATCTTGCTTCTCATAGAATTATGCAGAAGCACTGCATATTTATGTACTGTTTATATACACACATCATGATTCTTCCATTGTACAACCCTTTAGTTGGTCATTAAACCAATTAAGGTGCCTGAACTTGGCCACACAATCCAACACAGTCCAGCATTCCACAATAATAGTGAATTATTGGAAGAAGTTGTTGACTATAGCTTTTTACAGCTCAACTTATTATTATGGCCCTGCGTTATATACCTCATTTTTATAATTTTCTGCTGGATGGTTAAGACCAAGATAGAGCAAGACCTGTGTACCAAAAGATATAGCTTTTTTTTCTTATGAGGTCAGTGAAGTCCCCTCAGAATTTATCTTGTCATCCTGTACCTTACTCTGTAGATCCTCTGTCTGCGTCATCCATGTGGATGAGTCACAGCCAATGCTTGACCAGGTTACTCTAAGTGAGAGCCTGAGAGAAAGTTTTCTCTTCATTTGACCCTCCCTAGGCATACTATAGATCATCAGTATGCTCTGTGTCTCCATGATCTCCTTGATTAGAAAGTTTTAGGCACAACTAAGTTTCATGATGTTACAGTACAGGTAACATGTATGTCCTGAGTCTGGCCTTGAAAGGCTAGGGCCAAAATGTTGGCTGGCCTTGTGGCTCTTCTATTTCTCCAATTTTGATCTGTGAACTTAGGTGTTAACCAGCTATAAGAAAATTTGATTAGTACCCTGCAGCATATGCCATTCAGTTTGCCCTAACTATCTGGTCTTGAGGAATTCTTGCAGACATCAACAGGTGATAAAAATGAATTCAACGATTAGAGAAATTTTATTATTACTAAGAAATAATAAGTTATAACAATACAAAAAAGAAAATTACAAACAAGGGAGATTGAAAGAAATGTGGCAATATATTTAAAAATGTTCTTATGAACAGTAAAACTGAGAAGATATTTGAGCAAAATATTTTAGAATGCAACATAATTATGAATGTATGCAATCTAAATAAAATTTGCTCTGAAAATATCAAATAGTCAATTTTCAATCCACGAGGATTTTGTAAATCTTGAGTTCAGACCTGTATATAATACATAAAGGCTAGTTTAGGAGCAACATTTGAAATAGATGGTTTAAACTGATTTTTATGAAGTATGGATGTAGTGTATTTCACCTTGTAGATTTTAAGAAATCACCCTAATTCTTGACAATCATGAGAGGTCAAGAGCAAATTGTCACAGATACATGATGTTTTTAGGGGTAGGGATTATGAAAGATGCAGAATAATTTATATCAAGAAGTCTTGTGATTTTGTACTATATCAAAATATTAATTTCACTGTCCATGGAGTTCTCTGGCTCTCTGTGCACCTGGGGAGCTTCAGTGGAAAACAGTTCCTCTTTAGAAACTACACAGTTAAATAGAAGGCACATGAGGAAAAAAAAGAAAGACATACCCAGTAACAGCTATGATTTTCTGTAACATAGTAGAATTTATTCATTCATATATAAATATACATCAGATAGACGAACACATTCAGCATATCTTTTTTTATAAATGGCTTAAAGATTTTGCCAAAGGATAAATAAAAATTCATAATATAATTCCTTCTTTATTCATTAGAAATCCTCAAATAACTACTGTGCATTCTGATATTTTCTTAATGAATTATAATGATATTAATAAAAGATTTATGAGTTTTTGCAGCATTCAGGTAGAAATTGGGATTTTCGCAGAATAGCCATTTTAATCAATGGAAAATATAATTAGTGATATTTATTTAAGGTTGAAAAGTATTATTTAATAAAAGGTTGAAAAATAAAATATAAGGCCAGGGAAACAGCTCAGCGGCATAAGTACCTGCCTGGTACAAACAATTCCTGAGTTCAATCCCTGGTACCACAAAAAAAATAATAATAACATATAATATAGTAAAAGGAATTATACAACACTCAAGAAAGAGATAAAATATTCATTGGACAACTTGAGTTTCTAGCTTGTTTCTCACTATAATTCATTAAATTCCTGTTTTTCATGGGGTTTAGGGGGGCTATACTTTATTTTATTTTTTGTGTTAGGAATCGAAATCAAGACCTTAAGCTTATCAAGCCAGCACTTATGGCACTGAGCTGTTTCCCCAACTAGTGGTACATTTTAAATATTCACAATGATAACATTCATCATAGGGAATTTGCACCTGTACATCACATATCTTGCTTCCTCTTTTACCTATTCCTATCATGTCCCTTCAAATCTCCTCTTTATTAACAAAATCTTTGATTCCATTTCTTTCATCTTTTGTCTTCTTTCTTAAGCTTTTTAAGTGTTTCTTTATCAACATGTAATAGCTATACATATTAATGAGAAATAGTATGATATTTCCACATACACAAACAGCGTGCAATGCTCAAATCGACCTTCTGACCCCTTCTCTGTCATTCTTTTTTTTCTTTATTCGTCATTCTTTTATGTTTGTAAAATTTCTTTCAATTCCTGCTTCTAGATCTACTACAAATTTTTGATAGTGAACTACAGTTATCCCACAGTGCTACAAAAAAAAACAGTCATGAATCGTTCCTAGTTGTGTTTTGGTGTCCTTGCTTCTCTTAGACTTGTTTTTTATATCAGCAAAATTTAAAAATGTTCCTTGTATTTGTGTACATCTCGTGGAATATGCATCTAGATCCATGTATTGCACTTAAGCTTCTCTGGAGTCAGTTGGAGAAAGGTATGAAATTTCTCTTCCTTGATTCTACAACATTATCAACTATGTCTACATAGAATATGGACAGCATTTATGCTAAATGCTATATACACATTCCTCAGTTGTTAATGTTTTCAAAGTGAATATAAGTAGGAAATTATAACTTTAAACAATCAAACTGTATACTTCTAAGATAATTTGAACTTGTCTTTAATTACATGCTAGAGGGACTTAAAGCTTTCAAGTTTCTATAGCTCTGTCCTTTACACTAACTTGTCTACACGAAGAGTTACACAAATTCTACATGGAATTAATATGGATTAATATACACAGTAGGCATATTAATCACATAGTTTATGTATCCAAGATAGTTTTTAAGGTCAGCAAATTTTATAAATACTTTCATATACACTACAGTATGTATAAAATGCATATATAAACATATATCACAATTTCATATATCACAAAGTTGAATCAAGTTATTAATTGTTCAAGATCATAAATCTGTAGGAATTCTCATAGGCATATTTTAAGTTGCTAATAAATGCAGTAGTGCAATTCCGATTGTGTCAGTTCTCATATTTGCAATAAAATCTAACTCATTCTAGTTGAAAGAACAATCTGATTGAAATATTAAAATGCATAATTTCTTGTTTAGATTTCTTCTTGAATTTTATTTATGGTAAATAGTAGGATCACTGTTTAATTCTCTTTCTGGCACATTTGATGAGATCATTACCAGTGGTTCATATTGATAAATGTTTGGGTAAAAGAGAACATTATTGTTAAGCTCATGATGGGAAAATGTTTTCTTTATCAATAATGTAAATGTTTGCTTATCCTCAGAATTATTAGGTTGAGAAGATTCTGGCTAATTTGTGATCAACTTATGAAACTGTTGGTCATCACACTGTACTACATTCCACAATTATTTTTCTGAGCACTTATGTGAATGTGTGTGTGGATGTTTGAGCATATGTATGTGGAGGTGTGTACGTGTTGTGCATCTTCATGGATATGCATGATGTTATAAGCTCATAAAAGTTATAAATTATGAATATGTATATTTAATTTGTGTTAAGCAAAAATTGGCTTAAAATACTACTACCAATAATTTTGGAACCACTTTAAAAGACTCACATAGCTGATAAATCATTAACTTTTCTCATGAATACTTGTGATTATTTATTTATTTATTTGTGATCATTTATATTACATTAACAGAATATTTGACTCTAGCAGATATCCTATATTCCACCTTAGCATCTATATATAAATTGTGATATATAATCTATCTGCCAAGTGCTTCTGAAGTATCTTTCATTAAAATTTAGGAGACAGAAGCAGTGATAAAGGTAAAATAAACATGAAAATTTCCATTCTCTTTGGGAACAATTTTTAAGAGAAAACTATATACTTAATAGATATATCAGATATTTTAATATTTTCAATTGAATTAAATTTAAAACAAAATTTTCATTAGTTTTGGATCTAATGAAATCCAAAAGAAGAGCCCCTCATGCTTTTATTCATAGGTAAAATCTAACATAGTTAATCTTATAGAAATTGAGAATAGAATAGTGGTTACCACAACAGAATAGGAGAAGATGCCCAGCAATGGCAAAAGCTTCCCCAGTGGCTACTTAGTTTGAGTATTAACTAAAATTAGATAGGAGCAGCAATTTCTGATGTGGTTTTACATACTAGCATGACTATAGAAAACAGTAGTACACTATATATTCCAAAGTTAGAAGAAAAGACTTTGACAGCTTGAACCATAAAAAGAAACCATAACTGTTTGAGGACACACTGAATATGTAAAAGCATGCATCAATATGTAAAAGTGTATGTATTCAATAGTTCAAAGTAAATTAAAAGAAAAAATACACAGAAATTCTCAATGGAAATAATAATGCACCCTATCCTGCAAAACTTTTACCCACACTCCACATTTTCACCCTAATCATGGGTCTATAAGGCTGTATTTTGCTTCCCTTAGATGCTGTGTGTCCAGATGAAGTGATTGGATCAGTATGTGAGTAAAGAATGTGTTTTCCATATGATTGAGTAATTTTGCTTAACTTCTACTCTGTATCTATAGATGAAAAGAAAACATTCTGAAATATAGCTAATCCTAGAGTGGAAATGGAAGAAAAGTGGGGAAGACATAACTTTCATTTGAAATTTAGACTCTGATCAAGACTGAAGCAAGACAGGATGAGCTGAAGCTTAGCAAAGTGAGTACCTAGCAACCTGGATAAGAACAGGAAATATACATTCAGTGTAAAGGAACACTTAAGCTGTAGTTTATTAAGCACCCTTATAGTACTGAAGTAAACATTGATGTTGTATTTCAAAATGTTGAACATATGTAAAAGGAGGATAACGTTGGTAAATGGAGTGGAATATCATAAAGACCGAATAGTCACACAAACAGAGAGGGAAACTCAAAATGGAGATGCTAGTCATTCTGAAGTATTAAAATAGCTGGCTCTCAGTAAAACTTAATCAAAAAGTGTCTCAATATTTTACCAAATGATTAAAATATCTAATTAAGTATATAATTTCAGGAATGATTCTCTAAGTATGCTCCTTCATAACTCTTCAAAAAGGACACTTATGTACCTATTAAACAGGTAAGAAGGTAGAACATCTGCAGCAGATCAAAGGATTACGGTTCATTCTTATGCTTCTTTTTAATCATTAACAGTTTTCTTTTCATATAAAAGATGTGATACCTAAAGGATGCAATACAATTTTGTCTTAAGTTACTCTTGTTGCTGGGACAAATACCTGAGACTCAAAATGAAGGATGGAAAGTTTATTTAGCTCAAAGTTACTGGAGGTTTCAGTCCATACTCAGCTGGCTCTAAGGTGGAGGGGCACATGGCAGAGGGCAGCAGCTCGTGGCAGTGGAAGGCAACAAAACAGCAAGAGCACAAGGGAGGAGGAGCAGCAACAATGGCAATAGAGAGCAAGTCTACCTCCCTTAAATTGCATCCAGGACATCTGCCCCAGGCTAGGCATAGGACTCACACCCACAATCCCAGACGTACTCAGGTCTGGGATCATGAATGAATCACAAATGGTAGAACTGTACTGCAATGACTGCACAAGGCTTTTGGAGAAAAAATGCACACAAACCATAACATACTTTCTATCAAAAAGTAGTTTATTTTCTGGACCTTGCACTGAAATACATCAAATATAGTCTTGGAGAAATCTTGATCCAGTTCTTCACTAAGACTTCTTAAGGTGAGCTTTACTTGGTTCATGAAGTTTTTGTTCATGCAGTTTTCATAGACCTGGCTCAAAACAGTCTGTATAGTGTCACATGAAGTTATTGAGACATGAAGAAAATGAATGATAGTTTTATCAGTCAGCTTTCTAATGTCATAAATTCCTGCAAATTTTTAAAGACCAGAATATATTTATTGAGGGAAAAAAATTCTGTCTCACAAGGACAGAAGGGACCTGAGTGGGTTGTCAAGAAATCACCTTTCTATGGATTTTAACAGAGCAAAATCAAGAGGTGAACTAGGTCTAAGGTGGAAAAGTAGCTGAGCATGAGCTGGGACAACACTGTGGTCAACCCTATGGTTACCAGCACAATTGCCCCGGTAAAATTGATTAAATCAGGATTAAATGGGAAGTGAGTCACCTAGCATGAATACAGAACAGGGGTTTTCCTGCGGGGGTTAGGTTAGTGAATTTTTCTGGCTTTTTAAAGTGATTGACACCTATTTAGACTATCAGTCTCAGATGTCTCTCCCTAGAAGGAGATACATTGCTAGATTTGTTTAGTATTTTTGCCTTGGGTTTGGCCTACTTTGGAGGTGCCTGTCTCTTTCAAAGTTACAAGGCATCTTGCTTTCCATACTGGGCCCTTAAAACAAGGAAATAAAGCAAGTCAACAGAAATAATCAGTGATCAAGATTTTTTAAATATTAAAAAATCACAGAACGCATCAATCATTTACTGGAATATTTTTTGAATATCTAAAATTTTTAATTCTTTCATTACAGGTTACTAGATCACTTTTGATTAAAAAAAAAAACTGAGGGGAGAGGAAGAAGGCTCAGTGGAATAAGTGCTTCTCTGGCAAGCACAAAGGCCTGAGTTCAATCCCAAGTTCTACCAAAAAAAAAAAAAAAAAAAGAAAGAAAACTGTAGAAAGTTAGTAACTGCCACAAGTGAATGCCAGGTGATGGCATGTGTCAATTTTGCAGAGTCCTGCTGTGCAGGATATCTGAATGCACTGCTCAGCATCTCTGCTCATACTTGCTGGAATCATTTGTGGCAGATTTTAGTCCACAGGTTGCTTTCCCCATATTTCTTTGCAAATTTTTCAGGATTCTTACAGAACTTTTATGGTCCTTGGAGTAATCTTCACTATGTCAGCCTGGAGCAGGTGTTCAGGCTGGGGATCATTCACCAGTGATATGGGGGACTGGACTACTCGGTCAGTCTTGGTTGCAGGCTTCCAGTTCTCAGCACTAATTACTGGTAGGCAAGATTGCGCTTTTATATCAATGTTTGGTAATATATCTTTGTTTTAAATGTGATCTTCAGTTGATTTCAATTCTAAAGGTCCCCTTATCATATTGAGGGTTGTCAGGAACAATAAGCCCTTGCTAAAGCAATAAATTAGCTTCATCAACCTGGATGTTATAGAAGTTTTTCATTCCACATGTGCAGATCTCCTCAGTCTCCTTCATTAGTCTCCTGCTGGCTGCCATCTTGGACCTGGTGCTCCATTTATTAGAATAATAAAATCTAATAATAACTGTTTTCTAAAGTTATGTTAAAGAGGGGGATCAATTGCTATCATGAATGGGCACAGTAACTATCTGAACCCAAAAATTTATGAATAACCAACTTCTTCAAAAGAAACAAATGGTCATTGATGTCCTTTACCCTGGGAAAGCAACAGTACCTAAGACAGAAATTCGGGAAAAACTTGCCAAAGCATACAAGACCACAACAGCAGATGTCATTTTTGTGTATGAATTCAGATACCATTTTGGTGGTGGCAGACGACTAGCTTTGGCATAATTTATGATTAACTTGATTATGCAAAGAAAAAGGAGCCCAACGAAGACTTGCAAGGCATGGTCTGCATGAGAAGGAAAAAATAACAAAAGAAACATTAAGAATGGAATGAAGAAAGCCAGGGCACCCCAAAGGCTAAAGGTGGTGCTGGCACAAAGCTGTAGTAGCAGGGATTCTGCAGCGCCTGTCTGCAGTGACTGTGGCTATATTCAAGAGAGGATTTAATCAACTATAAAACCTTCAAAACAAATAAGTTGATAAATAAAAAATAAAATTATGTTAATGATTAAAAATAACCTTCATAGACTCCAAGAAATTATATTTTTCCTGATTCATATATGATGCATATATGATAGATTCTTTGTTTTTTTTTACAGATCCGGGGATTGAATTCAAGCCCTTGCACTTGCCAGGCAAGTGCTTATTCAACTGAGCTATGACCCTGGCCCCAAAATGACTATTAGGGGAAAGACAAAAAAGAAAGAGCCAGACTCCTAATATCCATGGAGAAGGGGACTCTTAAAGCAATAACTACTTCCATGTCATCCTCCCTTCCTGTGGGCTGAAGTGTCAGTTTGAATAGTGAGTACAGTATAGAATTGTTTGTGTAAAATAGGCACATTTTATAACATTCTGATAGACACCTTAGGAAAAATTTTTGTTGTTTCTGATAAATTATACTCATTACACAATCCTTTTCTAAGAAAATGTTAGCTAAGGGGTGCTTTGTTTGGTTCAGATTACATTATGGGTATTTCCAATTTTCTTTATCGGAAAAACAGTCCTGACTTACAACTCAAGAGTTACAAGCAGCCCTTAAGAATGAATTGAGTTTGTAAGTCAAGGATGCACTTTAATTTAAGGGAACATAGCTCTAGAGAAATGAAGAACGTTGAAAATGTTTTGCTTACAAAGTACACTACTTATAAAGACATTGTACAATGTAAGTACACTGAAATGACTAGGCACATATATATCAATTATATATTTTTAAAAAATAATTGGCAAGAGATAACTTCAATAAACATCTTTAAAATTCAAATCATTATTTTTAAAAATTTAATTTAATTTTTTTTATTTTGAAGAGTAAAAGCAAAAGAAAGAACAAATAGGGAAAATGACAGGGACAGGGTATGATAGAGCAAAACATGTTATAGATTTTCAAAACAGAAATACATAATTAATAGTGGTTGGGCTAGCAAGAGAGCTCAGTGTTCTAAAAAGCCTGTTTAGGCAAGCTTAGCCCCTGGCCCCACATGCCATGCCAACCCTATTCTCAAGGTAGGCTGAGATGGCCATAAAAAAACCCACAACGATTGTTATATTATCTATTTTTAACATCAAATCTGTTGCACATTAATAGATACAATTATGCAAGATTAGAAAGTAGTTGCATATCAATGCTTGCTTTCAAGAAATTTTAATTTTTTCCTAGTCTTTTTAATAAACATGTTATTTATTTATTTATTTATTTATTTATTTATTTATTTATTTATTTTAATGTGTTGGTTGTTTCATGGTCCACTATGCAATTCAGACTCATAGTGATCTTCCTGTTTACAGCCTTGTCTGCACTGAGATTTCAGGTGTGCACCACTGTGCTCTGTCTCTGTGTCCAGCTCAGCCCACTCTGAGAGGAAGGCTGGTGCAGTATGTGGTGCCAGGGATCAAACTGCGGCCCCTGCATGCTTGCCTACGTTTACCTAAGAAGACGCTTTAGCCCACTAAGCTCTCTTGCCAGCCCCTAAAAAATTTTTAAAAGAGAGTGTAATATATAAGAAGACATTAGAAACAGTACAGGTCTAAAAGACCAAGATGAGAGGTATTCAACCATGGGTTATTTATTACACATTGCTGGCCTCAATGTAGTTGCTGTGATCACTATCAACATACAAACTTAGTAAGGGTGAAAATTCTAAACATTTACTGCTATTAAAAAAAATGATGGAAATTATTAGCACAATCATCTCAGTCATCTGTATATCTATTTTCATGATTTTCCTTCCTTTCTTTTTCCCTCTTTTCTCCTCTCTCTCATCTTTGTTTAATCCTTAAATTTAGTTCCTTTCTGTTTTATTGTACCTATTATATCTTTCATGTTTTATTTATTCTTGTAGATAATATGATATTTACACAAGTGGGTCTGATTTATTTCACTTATGAGTACAGCCTCTAGTTGCATCCACTTAACAATAAAGACTTCGAGTTTGCCTTTCTTTCTGGCTAAATAGTATACCTTTATGCAGAAATGCCACATATTTTTCATTCATTCTTCAAGTGATGGACATTTGGATTGTTTCCGAGATTTGGCTATGACAAAATGAGCTGCTGTAACCATGGGTGCACATATATCCCTATGGTAGGGTGCTTTCAGTTCTTTTGGGAAAATATCCAGAAGGTGAATGGGTTTCTATTGCTAGTTTCATTCTGAGTCTCCACACTCATTTCGATAGTGGTTGAACCAGTCGACATTCCCACGAGCAGTGCAGAAGGGTTCCTTTTTCCCCCACAGCCTCTCCAGTATTTGTTATTAGTTTATTTCTTTATGATAGTCATTTTTTTCTGGGGTGAGATTGTGTCTCAATGTTGTTTTAGTTTGCATTTCTTGAATGACTAGTGCTTTCAGAACATTTTTTTTCATGTATTTATTTTCCACTTCTATTTGTTTCTCTGACAACTGTGTATTCATCTCAGATGCCCATTTTTTGATTTGGTTTTTAAATTTTGGGGGCCAACATTTTTTAGGTCTTTATATAATTTAGATAGAAGTGTTTTGGTTGATTGCTGGTTATGATTTTTTTCTCAATTTGTGAATTGATTTTTCACTCTGTTGGTGATATCCTTTGAAATGCAGAAAGTTCTCGGTAAGAAGAGATCCCAGTTGTTGATTCTTTGGAGTATTTCCCATGCAGTCTGGTTTTTGTTCATGCACTGTCTACCTACTCATATTTCTGAGATTTCCACCTACTTTCTCTTCAAGGAGATTTAGTGTTTTTGTTTTAATGTTTACATCTTTAATGATTTTGATTAAGTTTACTGCATGGAGATAGACATGGATCTTGCTACACAGCTCAGACTCCTAGTGATCCTCCTGTCTCGGGCTTCCTGTGGCTGGGATGATAGTCTTGAACCACAGTCCCTGGTTTTGGTGTCCAGCATGGTGGCACACCATGTGTAATTGCACATCAAACCCAAGTCCTTACACTAACCAGGCAGACACTTAGACTGCTGAGCTATGTCTCCAGCCTCAAATCTTAAAGTACACAGAAGTATTATGTGAATTCAGAACACACACCTATGTATATTTATATATAATGTAAATATTTATGGCAATAATTTTATATAAATCAAATCAATGTTTCCCCCAAAACAGCATTTGATAGGACAAAATACTATTTGAATCAAAAGAAATGTCAATCATGCCGGGCCTGGTGGTGCAGGCCTATAATCTCAGCACTCGGGAGGCTGAGGCAGGAGAATTGTTGTGAGTTCGAGACCAGCCTGAGCTACAAAGTGAGCTTAAGGCCAGCCTGAGCTGCATAGTGAGACCCTGCCTCAAAAAAAAAAAAAAAAAAAAAAAAAAAAAAAAAAAGAAATGTCAATCAGACTTGCTATGATGTAACACTAACACACACTAGCGTAGTGCAAAGTCCTGTGAGTTTTAGCTAGTGCAGGTCTTGAGTTTGATTCCTGGTACCAAAGAAAAAAATCTTAGCTTTCTTTCATATTATTTAAAAATGTTTATTTTACTCATATCTACTCTACAAATTCAATTTGATACTACTTCTCTCAAGTTGCCTAAGATCTCCTCTTGAATTTCTTAGATATTTTTCTCTCTATCATACCTGACACATCTTTTTTCCCTTTTTGCTCACCTGACTACCTCTTTGCAGGATTGCAACAGGTTCCTCCATGGCTATCCATCATCATTCCAGCTGCAATGAGAAAATGGCAAGGTCAGGCTTTAAACTCCCGAACTCTGCATCTACAAATGCTTCCCATTGTTTATTTAAAATGTTGTGACTGTCTTCAACTGCTTCATATAATAAATCCATGTAAGTACATCACTATTTCAAACTAATTATATCTCCAATTAGTAATATTTTATTCTATTCCTTAATTATATTGGTATTCTGACCCCTAATCTTGTGGTATAATAACATGAAGATTCCTTTTAAATATGTACAGATAATTATTTTTAAGACGTGGCAACGTCTGCATAACGTTGGAAAACTTTATTACTTCGTTGAGCACATTTAACGCTATGAAGTTTTTATGTCCATGTGTCTGTTTTATTTTCATAATATATTCTGACAGTCTGCTTCCAACAACATGAAATTAATGGTTGTTAACTACTTCATTGCAGCCATTTAAAATTATAAGACTCTAAAATAACAATTCTTAATATATAAGTCTGCTTATTAAAAACAGACATTAAGCTACACAGAGGAACATTTTATAACTCATTATAAAATACAAGCATATCAAAATTTAATTTTATGATACAAACAAGAAATTATGGTGCAAATGTATAAGGCTATAAATGCACACATATATATTCTATCATCAAAGTTGTTTACAGTATTAAAGGTGAATAAATGTATTGTAATTCTAAAAAAATGACTAACAAAATAATCAGAACACAAACATGATTAGAATCCCTAGAAAAAAATATTTTCAGTATTTTGTCTCTCAGTGTCAATCAGTATTAAATGTTGAAGGCTTTCCTGGAAAATCCCTACTACACTTGCCACAAACTTGTCTTTTTGTGCAGTTTCTTTACACCAGAGAGCATATATTTGTACCAGGAAAAAAAAAATTCACAGATGGCTGGGAAATCTCCTTGCAATGTTTCCCCCTGGAGATTCTCTCGTCCTCGCCACTACACCTGACTCACTGTCACTACTAGTAATGATTCAGTATTAAAACAATCCCACATAATCCCTCTGTAAATCCATTTCTTCTATGAAATATTTATACAAACCTCATTGAAAATCTTGATAATTTAAAGAATATAAAATAACATTATTATTTTTTTCTCCTTTATTTATTTATTTTAATTTTTGTTTTATTGAAGTACAAATATCAATGAGACAGTTTTAAGATACCTTGACAAGATGGATTTGATAAATTAATACATTGCAAACTGTTTTCATAATGTTTTGGTATCATAGAAGGTGCATACATGATATTATTCTTACAGACATTGTTATACCATATGTCTCTTATCATTAAATAGAGTGTAACTGTTTGTGTATCTTATTTTTTATAACTGAATTACATCAAAGATTCAATAATTACTACTTTCTACCTTGTTATTTTCCTAGTGGTTGTCTATAGTACTAGAAGCCAACATAATATCCTGTCCAACCACCATTAGTGCAAATCTTGCCTCTCATAGAATTATGTAGAAGCACAGCGTTATCTATCCCAACTGTACTGTCTATAAACACACATCATGATTTTTCCTTTCTATACCCCTTCCTTTGTCTACACCTGTCAAAGATGGGCACTCCATTGTCATTCAACTAACTTAGGTGCTTGAACTTGACAACACAATCCAACACAGACCAGCATTCCACAACAGTAGTGAGTTATTCAAAGAAGTTTTCGACCATAGCCACTTACAGCTCAGGTTAATATTATGGAAATCCCATTCAAGCCAGCTATCCCCCTACTGGGAATTTTCCCAAAGAATCTGAAAACATTGTATCATAGTGATATATGTGTACCTATGGTTATAGCAGCGCTATGTATGATAGAAAAATCTTGGAAACAGCTAAGATGTCCATCACATGAGGAATGGTTGAAAAAGATGTGGTATTTCTATATAATGGAGTATTACTCAGCTATTAAGAATAAGTTTGAAGCATTTATACTGAAGCGGATGCCACTTGAACATATACTCATTAGTGAAATAAACCAGACACACATGTGTAAATATCGTATAGTCTCCCTAGTATAAGAAGCGAAAAGCAGAAATACAAAAGGAAACGTACAACAACAACTAAAATCAATTGAGTTACATAAGGCAAAGTGAATGGTATATGCTGCAGGATACTAATCAGCTTTTCTTCTGTTTGGTTAACAACCTAAGTTCACAAATAACATTATTGTGAAGCATAATGGAATTTAATGAACATTGCATTGACTTTTAGAACCAGAAAAATTATGAGAATAGTGTCTCAAACAACAACGATAGCAATAACAAAAGAAGGGGACATTAAAAAGAACTTTACTTCTTATTCTCAAAGTGTGGAACTAAATACCAAGGACGTTTGTACCAATTGGTAGTTTTCATTGCCTTCTGAAAGCACACTTTTCCTTTCATTTGCTTGCCCAGTCTTACTAATTTTCTCACACTGAACAGTAAACAGATTTTTGCTTGATTTCAATTTGTCTCATATTAAATCCTTTAAAGCAATTAACATTTCAGTTATTTTTTATTTCTCCTATAAAATTTCCATCTACTGCTCAGATACCTAATTTATACAAGACTCATTATTTTTTTTTACTGTAGTACAAAATATTTTAATTTTCAATAGAGCTACAGATTTATTCTTCTTGCAGACATAAAGGAGAAAAATACAATTGAATCCAATGCTTCCAGGTGATACGATGGTATCTCTGAAGATGAAAGAGACATTTCATCTGAATGACAAAACGGAAAAAGCTCAAGTTTGAGTTATAGCCCATTGTGGATCTTTAGATTATTTTCTGCCTTGGAGGCCTAATAAACTAGCTTGAATTGCTTTGTGGGTATTCATAGTCTATAGGCTATGGGCCTTGAAAGTAACAGAAATATAAAACAAAGCACTGTCCTAAAGAAAGTTAAGACTTTATAATGCTAGCAGCTCTTTCTTTGTGTTACTTATAAACTATGTGGTAAATGACTTTAGCCTGCTCTAAGGGACAGCACCTGAAATACTGCAAAAACTGGTAGTTTTTATAGTAGGTACCGTTTGGGAAATACCTTGTATCAAGAGTTAATATGTCAATATTTAGTAGTGATGAAAATATTTAAAAAATATATTTTTAGTCACTCATAGTTTTCAATAGGGATATATTTTAAATTTGGGCCTCAAATAGAGACTTACCAAACATGAACATGAGATTTACAGAGTTTGGTCTGAAATGTGTTTTCAGCAAATATATTTTGGTCTAGTGCGTTACTGAAAACCTTTCACAGAACTAACAATAAGTGGAAAACTTTCACAAAATATTTACATGTAATAACAGTGTTTAACATTTTAATGTTTCCATAGACTATTTTTTTACTTTAAATTTAGAGTAATTTTAAATTACACACACATATATACATCCAGAGTTTTACCATTTTCCACCCTTGGGACAAATTAAATTTGGAAACTTTCATAGCATAATGGAACTTAATGAACATTGCATTGACTTTTAGAACCAGAAAAATTATGAGAACAGTGTCTCAAACAACAACGATAACAACAATCACAAAAGAAGGGGACATTAAAAAGAACTTTACTTCTCATTGTCAAAGCGTGGAACTAAATACCAAGGACGTTCGTAGCAATTGTTCGTTTTCCTTGCCTTCTGAAAGCACACTTTTCCTTCCATTTGCTTCCCAGTCTTAGTAATTTTCTCACACTGAACAGTAAACAGATTTTTGCTTGATTTCAATATGTCTCATATTAAATCCTTTAAAGCAATTAACATTTCAGTCACCTTCTGATGTCTAAGCTAACACAGAAATAAGCCAAAAGGTCACCAAATAAAGACTATAACATCATATCATTGATGTGCTGCTTGTATGTAAAGGCAAATAGGATGCCAAAATCTAAGTGCCAGTACCTGGTAGACAAATCTTCCCCCATACTGTCAATATAACACCGTTGCAATTTTCCCCTCCCTCACGCCTGATAGGGACCTGCCTTTCTGAAACATTCAGAAAACAGAAAATTAATAGGAACTTGATCTCTAAAGCCATTGCCAAGAAAAATTATAGAGCCTGAGAGAGAAAGAGCAGAGAGATGGAGAGAGATGGAGTCAGAGACAGAGTGCATAGAGTCTTAGGGAAGAATAATACAGGCTTTCGCTGAGTTTTTCATAAATGTATCAACAAAGTTACTATTTACTTTATAATAAGAGAAAATTTAGAATGTGTTGTGGTTTTGTTCCCCCAAAGCCTCACACAGTCTGGGGAGGGGAACTCTAGAGTTTGAAATTAACTCATAATCCACTGGGGTTATTGGTTTCAGTAAGGCTGGCATTATGGGTATACTTCCCCAGTCTGGGGGGCAGATAGCCTGAATGTAATTTCAGAGAGACAGACCTCCTCTCTGCAGCGATTGTTGCTGCTACTTCTCCCTTGGCTCCGCTTGCTCTGTGCCACTGCCATGAACCGCTGCTTTCTTCTCTGTGCCACTGTGCCTTGGAGCCAGCTGAGTACAGACTGATACCTACAGTAACCGTAAACTGAACAAACAATTCCTTCTTTCATTTTTGTCCCTGCAATGACAGAGAAGAGTAACTGAAACAGAAGAATATAAAAACAAGTACTTTTCAATGATAGAGGCTCATTTCATATGAAAAATCATGGTACAAATTACTGTTCTCCATTCCTTGGAACTTGCTAGCGTCCTTTTTACTCGGCTTGACATCTCTGATAGGTGGATAAATTTTACTTCAGATACAGAAACGACTCAATGAGTATGACTGCATTAGAAAATTCACCTTAAGCTACTCAGGTCTCAAAGCATACATTTTTGTCATTGTCCAAATCTATCCCAAAATGTACTCATCTGCACAGTGTATGAGATTCACTACAATGCCTTCGGAGTATGTAAATGTCTCTCAAAATTGGCAGCTGCAAAAGATTCCCAAAATTTGAGGCTATGTATTTTGTAAATTTCAAAGAATTTTTACATAGATTTAATATAGCAAAATTAAAATGGAATTACAATTTTGCTTTAAATTCCATTTTATACTTGTTTCAGATCAAAATGATTTTTACAATAAAGCCTTATTTTGTTGCATGATATATGCTAGAAATCTGTTCATCCTCAAGTGCTTTTGTATTTTAATCATTTTCAGGCCATGAACACTTCAATAATGGAGTAATATCCCTACAATAAATGTAGCCTGAAATTCATTCTACAAATACCTTTAGTTTTTTTTTACAAATTCAAATGTTATTTCAGTCTTGCACATGCTAAATAGTCTTTAATTTTTAAACTTTGCAAAATTCATTTTAAATTTGCAGATAAAATGTATATTATCCTTACAAAAGAATATTTTACATATGTATTCATGGTGGAATAGTTCAAATTGAACTATTAGACAGGCATTATCCCACACATTTATCACTTTTTAGTGAAAAGATAAATTTCACTCTTTAATTTTTTTTTAAAATAACCTAATTCTGGGAATATAACTTAGTGCCAGAGCCTTCCCTTATGTGCAGATCCCTTGGTTCATCTTGCAGTACTGAAATAAAATGTAATGGGAAAAATAATAAAGAAAAGAAGCCATTGCTATTAACTGTAATAACAACGTATCCAATAGATTTAGTAAATTTATTTCTCTGATCTAACAGAAACTCTGCGGCAGTGGGCCAACATCTCTCCTAATTACACTGCCCATCCAATATTGAGATCTGCTGAACAACGTTCACTTCACTCATTTTGTCAGTTAAGCATTTTTAGAGTTGATATGCAAATTTCACATAACCAGGTTTTGGTAAAATGGAGAAATAAGAGGATTTACACAAGGATTTACACAAGTATATCCATGCCTAAGAAATTTAAATGTCAAACTAATGGCCAGCTGCTTGAACAAAAATTATAATATTTCATCCTGAAAAATCATTCAATTGGTATTTTTCTAAGTCAAAGGTATGCAACAAGCACAGAATTGTAATATATATGTATAACAAAGAATATGTAGAGAAAGATTTTAAGATAAAGTATCAGCATGAATCTACTTTTTATTTTTAAGAGAATACAAAAAAGTAAGAAAAGAATAGAAATGATACAGAATTTCACTAAACACATTAATAGGAATTTGACAATGTATTGTATAACGTTGTCTTCAACTAAATGCGTAAAATACCAGATATAAACATACAAAATTGGAAAAAAAATTAAAAAATAAAAATAAAAAATAAAAAAAAAACAGTCCAGGGTAATAGCTCAGCAGAGTAAAACATCTTCTTAGGCAAAGCACAGTAGCTGGGGTTCGATCCCCTGCTTGTCTGTGCCAGCCCTGCCCGTGGGGAAAACACCAAGCTGGTGACTAAAACTGGGTGTAGCGGCTCACGCCGGTAATCTCAGCCCTTGGGAGGCTGAAAAACAGAAGAATCACTGCGCGTTCGAAGTATATAGTGAGACCCTGTAGACCCTGTTCTAATTAGAAAAAGAAAACTGGATTAGTAATAAGAAAAAAGTTCCAAGAAATCAGAAAGGAAAATAAAAGTAACTTAAGCACTAACTGCTCCTTTCACTAGACCAACAGAACTCAGCAGCGTCATTGTACAATACATCCTGTGTATGTATATTTAAATAAATATTTTTCTTGGTTCTGTCTTTTATCCTTTTTCTTATCCCAGTTTTTCCTTCCCTTTGACGACACTCTTTCCCTTTCTCAGTATGTATTATACCCTTCAGATTTTATTTACTCTTTCAGATACGTGTAATAGTGAGACCATACAACGTTTTCATAGACAAGTCTGATTTATTTCACTTATGAGTGTTGTTTCTAGTTGCATCCATTTACCTATAAGAACCCTGAGTTTATCTTTTTTATAGCTGAGTAATACTGTACTGTGAATTTTACTCAGGGCCTTGTGTGTGCAAGGCAAGTACTCTGCCACTTAGCTACATGTAATGCCCTTGTCTTATTGTTCATAGTTTACAATTTATGAATTTAAGTTAGAGTAGGTCCATTTGCTTGGCCACTCACTACCATTTATTCAACTTACATAGTGAATTAGAAGGATTTTACTACTTTGTGAAGATGATGCCTATCTTAATCATAATCTCCACCTTATTTGTTCATACAACTGGAAAAATTCCACAATTTCACTCTAACATTTGGAAGTAATGGATGCAGACTCCCCAGAAAAAGCACCCTGAAATATCCTCTGAGGTTCATTGTTCTTTACCTTCTTTTTATTACCTGGTAATAAAGATGAAATGGAATTTAATTACTAAGAGGTAGTGTAAAAATGTGGGAACAACTTAGTTCTCTGAAGTAAGGATTTGAAAGCATTATGCCAAATATATATTATACGTGGACTATCAATCAATGACAACAAACACTTATTTTAAATCCTTGAGATATTTGGTTGGTTTATGACAGCATGGCCGGCATAATATCAAGCAGAAATTATGAAATTATGAAATAATATCTAAACATGATAAAATAAATATATGAAAACAGAACCTAGATTACATGAGATGAATTCGGCAGTGTAGAAGGCATTTATGTATGACATAATTAAGTACAATGTTCTATGTAGTAAATGGAACTAATACCATGAACCTAATGATTCTGCTATGAGGCAACTGCATGAAAACATGCAGTTAACAGATATTTTCCATGCTTACAAAATATACCATCACTGTCACACTTATTCACCTCTCTAACTGTGATGATAAACAGTTCAAGGAATACTTATAAATAGTGAGCATGTCAGTGTTCAAGAATTTGGTGATTCTTTTCCAGATGAAGTTTGTCTAATGTGTAAGGATGATGATAAATGGAACAGAGAATGGGATCTGCAATCCTAGTTTTTAAAGGAATCTCCATACTGATTTCCACAGTAGCTGTATGAGTCCACACTCCCAACAACAGTAGAGGAGGGTTCCTTTTTCTATTCCTCTCCTAAGTATTTTTCCCAAAGAACTGAAAAGCCACATACCAAAGAGATATATGTGCACCCATGTTTATAGCAATGCAATTTGTCATAGCTTAAGCTTGGAAAGAGGCCAGATGGCCACTAACTCAGGAATGAATAAAGATCATGTGGTATTTTTCTATAAAACAGGATAAATTTGAGTCTTTTCTCCATAAATGGAAATGACTATAGACCATACTCTTAAGTGAAATAAATCAGACCTGCATGTGTAAACATCAGTTTGTCTCCTTAGTGTGAGAGTGTAAATGAGGAAATGGAATCTGAAGGGTACAATAGATGCTCAGGAAAGGGGATGAACTTATTCAAAAAGACAGAGTTGCGGAGGTGAACAGAAAGACTGAAAAAGGAATGGGGGAAAGCGATATCTATATAAGTAAGCAGCATGGTTTGGGCAACTGTAGTGTAGATTTCTCTAGTCTATTCAAAGGAGAAGATAATGCTTTATTTGTTTTCTCTCTCTCTTTTCTTTTTTTGGGGGAAAGCCAGGGAATAAACTCAGGCCATTGAACTTGCCAGGAAAGTGCTTATTCTACTGAGCCATCTTCCTGGCCTTGCCTTTTTTCAATTGCTGGTACTTTTTTCTCTCCTTAATTTCTTATACACTTCTTTCTTCCAATTTTGCATGTATATATCTGGTAATATGAATGACTGGATGGAAGACAACACTATGCATTACAACAAATAATATGTAAAATAATATGTAAAATAATATGCAAACTCATAGTATTTTGTTAAGTGAAATTCTGTATCACTTGTAATTTTTCTGTTCTAATAATATTTTGTGCTCTCTTTAAAAATAAAAATAAATAAAAGTAGAGAGTAGAAAGTCAGAAAAATATGTTTGGACCATCAAGTGAATTAACTGTCACACCAAAATAAATGTAGTGATAATTATCTTGCTATCCAGCCTATTCCAACAGTTTCCCTATTTCCACTATGATGATGAGAGAAACAGGCATGTGATAAATAGTTAATAAGCTGAATCAGATTAAGAATTATCTTAATCTTAATTATCATAGACAATTTGAATTGCTTGATTAATGCATGGAACTGAGTGGGCATGCATGTATGATAAGATATATGGTAACTTTGAATAAATTTCATTGCCAAATCAAAAAGTGAGACAGAGAGGTGAAGAAGAAGGAGGAGGAGGGGGAGGAGGAGAAGGAGGAGGAAGGAGAAGGAGAAGGAGAAGGAAGGAGAAGGATAAGAGGAAGAAGGAGGAGAAGAAAGTAAGAGAAGGAGGAGAAAGAAAGGAAGAGAAAGAGAAGGAAGAAAGGAAGAGAGAAGGGAGAGAAATAAAGAAGGAAGTTTAAAAAGGAAACACATGACTCAGATTTACAGGGTTTACAAAAACATGCAAATTCCTCAAAGTGAACCAACTATAATTATCTCTGTTCTGTCACAGATAGTTTCTTTCATTCTCACATAGGATTGATTCTTTCTAAGAACCACCAAAAGTAACATAAGTAATAAAATCTGTGAATATTCCAGGCACATGTACAACATGGTGTGCTGTTTGCATATAACCTGAAAGCAAGCCCCTGGACTCTTAAATCATCTATAGACTAAAAACAGGTAATATATGGGTTAGGAAGATGGCTCAGTAGAATAAGCAATTCCCTGGCAAGCACAAGGGTCTGAGTTCAATCCCTGGCCTTGCAAAAATAAATATATATATATATAAAAAATAAAACCAGCTAATATAATGTAACCTCTTGTAAATAATTGTCATACTTTCTCATTTAGGAAATAATGACAAGAAAAAATATATGTACATGTTCAGTATAGATCCAATTAGTTTTAGCACGTTCAATTTACATTTAACTGAATCTATTTATATAGAAAAAGGGGATATAAAATGTGTGGATATTAGTAGAAAATAAGTGACGTTCCAAGGCACACAGCCAGGTATGAAAACAATAAGCAAAGGAACCACTTCCTGTGTGCCAAGACAGAAAAATGAAAGAATTTCTTTGACCCCAAGTAAATATAAATTGAAAACTTATCTTTTCCTTTAATCTAGTTTTCTGAAATAGAGGGGTTTATTTTGTATTTTTAAGTTTCTTTTATTTTTATGGATTTCCTGTCATTACTCTAGTATTTTACATGGACTATCAGATGTGACTGTCCCATATAATGAATTATTTCTTCTGTAGCATGTGAAGAGTACTGGGACTTTTGCATATAGACTATTGATTCAGTTGACATGAAAAAGAATATTATCAAAATAATGTTGGTTTTCAACTAGATTGCATTGGAAATCGTCCAGACAATTAGAAGAGCGGACTTTTGGATGTGTGTGGGAGAGTGTTTGCAGAGGTGACTGACATGCCTATGGGAACTGGGAAGGGACAGCCATCCGCAAAGTCTGGTAACTATAGCATCCAACCAGCAAGAGGCCCAGACTAACAGGAGGCCAGTAGTACATTCTGGAAATCTCTGAAAACATAAGAGAAAATCAATCTTTCCTGTTTTAAATTGTTAGCATCAGTTATTTTGTCACAGAAACACAGATCTTAGTAAGACTAATAGCCATTATGCAACTGTTAAGAACTGAAGTGAACCATTTTTCTCCTGCTGTTGGAACTGCTGTATTTGTTTTGTTTTGCTTATTCCAAATTTATCCTAAATGATAAAGTTCTCTTTCAAAGAGCCCAAGCTAATGCACACTTGTAAAGATTTATCATATAAGCTAGCTTGAGAACGTTTCTTGTGACTACACATTTGTGATTTCCATAATTATTAAATTTAAATGTTGAATTTAGCCGGGCGTGGTGGCGCATGCCTGTAATCCCAGCACTTGGAAGGCTGAGGCAGGAGGATTGTTGTGAGTTCGAGACCAGCCTAGGCTATAAAGTGAGTTTAAGGCCAGCCTGAACTGCATAGTGAGACCCTGTCTCAAAAAGACAAAAAAAAAAATAAAAATAAAAATAAATAAATAAATAAATAAATAAATGTTGAATTTAATTGAATATAATGTCCACTTAGTTGGGAATAGATATTTGTAATAGATTTTTATGCTCTTCATTGCAATTTTTCCTATCTGCTTAGAACTATTTAGGAAATTATTTTTTTCAAATCAGTGTTAGGTCATGAAAAACACAAGGTGAGCATAAGAAAATAGATACCGTTCATAGGAGGCACATTTTAAATACAGGCAAACTGCACCCTTTGCGTATCTTTATTTTTTTATAGCTTAACACACAAAGTTGTCAATATGGAGTCCCATATATTGTTTTAATAGAGATGTACATCATATAGTGCTTAAATCAGCATTATCTACCTCCTTAATCATGTCAATTTTTATGCTGAACATATTCAAAATCATATCTTATAAGTTTTAAAGTAGCTGCACATTAAGTGCCAGTCAAGGAGGAGGAAAGAAAGGGCCTAAATACTATTTTTGAGAATGTGGACTGATAGAGGCATCATGAAAAATACAAAGGAGATTTTTCCCGAAATTAAACAAACTGACTTACAAACAATCGAGAAAGCCCACTACTGCTTATAAATCTAAAAGAAATGACTGTTTCAGATAGATCATTCATTCACGTGTTAATTGGAAAAATACTACTAGCTAAGAAATATCAATAACCTGTATCCATTCCATAATGAATATGAAAAATGTAGAGTAAGTGCAAAATGCACATCAATATACCTTTTAAAGTTCTTAAGTTTTGCAAAACAAATAAAAAGGCAGAAGGCATATTTGATCTCTAAGCATTATTGACATTTTGTCAAAGCATGAAATGACATGAAAAATTATGTTCAATATAAACTGAAAAATGTAACTATTTAAAACTAAATTGTTGCCTTAAAGAAATATAACCATATCTTAAGATTTGTTTTTGTTTTGTATATACTAATAAAGTATGTACGTGGTACAAGAGTCCTAAGTATATCTTAAATTTTCATTTTTCTTTAGAACATATTTATTGGGGGAAAGAAAGCTTCTGTCTAAGAGAGGGACAGAAGAGAGCCCTGAGCAGGTGGTCCCCACAAAGTGACTTTGTCTTCCATCTTGTCTCCTTGACAAGATGGGTTGGCTTTGTCTGATTACCTACAATATTTCTATCTAATTCAGCTGCCTACAACAAGATGAGTTTGTGATCTCTAAAACAGAAGAATGAATTTAGGAACAAACAGAGGTTATGAACAGACTATATTTATTGGAGAAACAAAGCTCCTGTCCAAGAGAGGGACAGAACAGCGGCCCCGAGCAAGTTGTCCCCCAAATTTTCTTGACTTATATTTTATGTGCATTTATTTAAGGAAATATTAACTTTCCATCATTCTAAAATATCTTATGAACTTCCATGCCTTTGAAATTATTTTTGGAATTGAGCTGTGATATATTCTTGAAAGTCTAATTCGATCTTCATCAACAATTTATCTTATCTACAATTCAAAGAAGTTCTTACTTATGAATCTATTGCTGAGTTAAAATTACTCATATACATTTAATTTTGGTCCTAGAGAGCTACTGAATCATTTTAATTTTAATTGAATTTGATACTTCAAAGACTCATAAAGAAATCCATATAAAAAGAATGTCTCATCTTAAAAGTCATAGCATTTCTAAGGTCTGAGGCCTGTTGCACAAGAAATAAGTATTTTGCAAATGAATGGATTTGTCAATACTAACATTAAGAATTATGCTAGGGATGGCCAAATAGCTCAGCAGGTCAAAGTACCTGCTTAGGCAGACGCAGGGGCCAGGAGTTCAATCTACGGACCTGTCTTGCCAGTCCCATCCCTAGGCCTGCTGAGATAGCAACTTAGACTGCACATTGTGATGGACGCCGGCAATCCCAGCACTTGGAGGCTGCAAACAGGAGGATCACTATGAGTTCGATCTATGCAGTGAGAACCTGTAGACCTTGTAAGCCCTGTTCGTAATAACGAAAAGAAAAAGCTTTTTGAAACTAGTAGTTAATTGATAAAATTCTCACTCTTAGTAATTATATATGTGGATACCTGTGAACTAAGCAACTGCATTGAAGATAGCAATGTGTAGTACTAGGGCCATGCTTGGAATGCCTGTCATTCTTGTCCTATAAATGCACACTGCTTCTAATGCCATATCAATTACTGCTAAACTCTCTCAAGTAAATGTTCTTTTAAAAAAGGCGATAAAAGAAACAAGAGATAAGAAAAAGATGTTGTAGGACTGTCCTGCTATGAAGTTGTAAATAGTTAGATTTCTAATTTTCTGTATAAAAGCATGTAATTATTTTTTATTTTTTTCACTTTTTATGTATTTTTTTAACATTCTGTAGGGATGTAAAGTTCACCATATCAATGATTGTTGGAAAATACCGGTTCCATGTTATGTCTAAGGTATTTGGCATGATAGATAATGATGTTAAGCTAAAATGTTTATGTTATAAGGTAATAACACCACTAAGCCATTCTTCTGGAAGATTAAAAACTTAAGTTCATAGACCAAAAATTTAGAGATAAAGAAAGACTGCAAAGATAGCCAGTATTTTGTTCCTAGCCTTTCAAGGTCAGTGAAGACTCAGGACATAAGAGAACCTGTACTGTAACATCCTGTAACTCATTGGTGTCCTAAATTTCCTGATCAAGGAGATTTTGGGGCCACAGAGGAAAGTGATCAATGATGTATAGTGGGCTAAAGAGAGTCCCCTAGACAGAAAACATTCTCAGGATTTCACAGAAAGCAAATTGGTCAGACAATGGCCATGACTCATCCACATGGCTGACACTGAAAAATGATCTACAAACTGCTGTATATGGTTTCAGGGTAAATCCTAAGGGGATTTGACTGACCGTGTCAGACACAAAAGTTACATTTTTAGTTACATAGGTCCTGCTTTCCCTTGGCCTTAACCATCCAGCATAAAGTTCTAACCACAAGGTATAAAAAGTAATATTAAGATGCTGAGCTGTAGAAGGCTCAATTTAACAACTTCTGACATTGCCAGTTCCACAGATAATGGACTGGACTATAATGAATTTTTTTTTTCTGAATTCATACACCTACAGTATTTGAGTGGAAATGGAATACCCATTTCTGACAAAATTAATAAAATAGGGGGATATAAATAAAGGACCATTTTGTAAAAAGTAATATATATATATATATATATATATATATATATATATATATATATATATATATATAGTTAGTTAGTTAGTTAGATTTCTAAATTTCTGTACATTTCGATCCTATCTATGTTTCCCATTTCTCACACCAGATAAACTATGTGAAATTTATACACATCTGTCTTAAAAACAGCACATTGAGGAAGAAATTTGAGAGAAGAGAGCTACAACTTTCAGGGTAGTATAAAATTGAAATGCTTAGGAATCAATCTAATAAAGGAAATAAAACACCCTTGCTCTTGAGTAGGAAGAACAAATTCAGCCAAAATTGCCATAATATCAAAATTGTTACATAGACAGTATAATCCTTATCCAACTGCCAAAGCATAACTCACAGAATTAGATGAAAAAATCTTAAAATATATACAGATTCAAAAGAGACTTAGACTACACAAAGCAGTTCTGGGCAATCAATTCAAATCACAAAGCATACCAAATCCTGACTTGAAATATACTATAAAGCTACTATGAGAAAAAATCATGGTAGTGGGAAAATAAATAAATAAATAAATAAATAAATAAATAAATAAATAAGCAATAGATGCAAGGATCAGTGGGACAGGTTATAATATGCAGAAACAATCCAAAATGCACTCATCAAATTTATCTTTAACAAAGGGGCCAAACACCATCACTAGCATTATGATTTCAGTTACGTTTCTTGGCAGACTAGAGCTGAAGCCTGTTGGTGAGAAATCAGTCACATGAGAATTGATATAACTCAGAGGACACATAATTTGAGTGATTCCATATAGAAAAATGACTATGACAGCTCAAGACACTTCCATTCTATGTAGACTTAAAGTAATATGGTCAAGGAAGGGAATGAATGAGAGAAACCTTATCAACTTTATTTAGTTTTTCAAAGAACCAGCTTTTTGATTTGTGAATCCTTTGAACTGTTTTTTCATCTCAATTGAATTAATTTCTGCTCTAATCTTTATGATTTCTTCCCGTCTTTGTGCTCTGGGTTTCATTTGCTCTTCTTTTTCTATTTGTCAGAGGTGCAACATTAGGGTGCTAATTTGTTCCCTTTCTTTTTTCCTAATGTGTGAGTTCATAGCTTACATTTTCCATCTAAGAGCTGCTTTCATCGCATCCCATAAATTCCGGTAAGTTGTACTTGAATTTTCATCAAATTGTATATATTGTTGAATTTCTTGTTGAATTTCTTCTGCAACCCATTGATTGCTGAGTAGGGTGTTGTTTAGTTTCCATGAATTTTGTGGGTGTTTCGGGTTTCTTTGGTTATTTATTTCCAGTTTCATTGCACTGTGGTCATATAGTATGCAAGGGATAATTTCTATTTTCTTGCATATACTAAGGCATTACCTCTGGACTAGTATGTGCTCTCTTTTGGAAAATGACCCGTGTGCAGCTGAAAAAAATGTGTATTCAGCTTTGGTTGGGTGGAACACTTTGTATATGTCTACCAGGTCCATTTGTTTCAAGCTCTGGTTCAGTTCTGCTACTTCCTTGCTAATTAGATAAACCTCGAGGGAACTTCACTGAACACATAAGAAACATAAAGTACATGTGTTGGTATATAAGTCTTGTGCTAGCTAGGTCTTAACCATCCAGCAGAAAAGTATAAAAATATTAAAGGCCATAATATTAAAATGAGCTGTAAATGGCTATGGTCGACATCTTCTTTGAATGCCTCACTGTTGCTGTGGAATGCTGGACTTGTTGTATTGTGCTGTCAAGTTCAAGCACCTAAGTTAGTTGAATGACAATGGAATGCTCACCTTTGACAGGTGTAAACAAAGGAAGGGGTATAGAAAGAAAAAATCATGATGTGTGTGTATAGACAGTACAGTTGGGATAGATAACGCTGTGCTTCTACATAATCCTATGAGAGGCAAGATTTTGCACTAATGGTGCTTGGATAGGATATTATGTCAGCTTCTAGTACTATGGTCATCCACTAGAAAAATAATTATTGAATTTTTGATATAATTCAGGTATAAAAAATAAGATAAGTAAACAGCTACACTCTTAATTTACTCATAAGAGACATCTGCTATAATAATGTCTGTAAGTATAATATGTATGCACCTTGTACGATACCAAAACAGTATGAAAACAGTTTGCAATGTATTAATTTATTGAATCTGCCTTGTTA